>WBMZ01003491.1:0-44749 GCA_013400975.1 Atrichornis clamosus | reverse complement strand
AAAAAAAAAAAAAAAAGCCATTAGATATATATATTGTGACAGCAGGAAGAGGTAGATTCAGTTTTGTACTTGCTCTGAACATCCACCTCAGTCTAGGAGGCAGTAACACAAAATCCTCCCTCCCCCCTTCTACATCTTGGTCCTTTGTACCACCAGGCTTCCAGGACTTGGTTCAGTCCCCAGAAACACAGGTCATTGAGTTTAGAGATCCCCAGTGTGTTACTCAAGCTGACAGCAGTCATTTCTCCCCCTTGGAAAATGAAGCTTTCCTCTTTTGAAAATACTGCATAAGTAATAAGAGAGAATCTTTCATTTCTGACTACTTGATTATCTCTCTTGGATGAACAGTAGGTGATATTCAGGGTTCAGTGATTTGCAGAAAAATGCAATCTTTGAAAGCAAAATATAAACAGAACAACATCCAAATTACATATCTCTATAAAGGAAGTTCCTATGGTCGAGGTTTAGTTATGTAAAAAAGCATGTCCCAAATGACAATCCCTAAGCCAGAAATCTCAAGGTCAAAACCATCATTTTGATTAATTACACTGACCTCCTAAGAAACAAGCCTTAACAAGCAATTCCTGCCCCACGTGTGTAATGCTTGGCATATATCCTCTGGAAAAAGCTATGGTTCTGAGTTGAAGATCCCACATGATGGCAGGTTCCAAAATTTATGTTGGCATTTTCTTCTAATGACTAATAATTGTCATTGCTCAAACCAAGACTGTCCTTTCTGCAATTGTACAATTAGGGAGAAAATATTGTCACTGCTGAAAAGAGCTTGACACAAGAACACAGTTAACTGGTAGCTGCCAGTTCTTCAATCATACTGATTTTCCTTTTCCCACTGGAGAAATTTTTCCTAAACGGACAGTGAAATAACATAGTTACCCTAGGTGCCGAATAGAACCTAAACTGAGTATTCAAATGGGCTTTTGTTTTTAAAAGTAAAGTAGAAATTTTATATTTACAACACATGCCTTTTGTTTCCCTTTAGACTGGAAACACAGTATATAATTTTGAAGAACCACAGCGCCTCTATTTTTTCCGACCACAAATTAACCATAGCTCAGTGCAGTGAAATGCAGTAAGACTGATGGAATGCTCTGCCTAAGGGATGACTTACCCCTAACAAAAATTATGCCTTGCTTCCTATTTGTTGTGTTCAATAATATTGCCTCTCTAAATACTTTTGGTTCAGTACTGACACCAAATGAAGAGGGAAGCCTCCTGAATGTACAGACGTGCAGGATTATGTTTCGTTTGTCTTTGTTCGTTGTCCTAATTCAAACCAGTCACTCAACCACTGACTTATGACTCCAGGAGGCAAATTGTGGGGTTTTTTCAAATATGTTTCACAAAACCACCCAAACTCAAAGGGCGAATTTCTGTCCTCAGCTACACCCCTGCAAGAGCAGCAAAGTTTATAAGTTTGCACATGTACAACAGAGTGGTTTGCAAAAAGTCCTGCACGTTGCCTTTTTAATTTGTTATGTTTGAAAATACAAGTGATTTACTCCAGACATGCATGACCAGTTTTTGCAAGGGGCCAATAAACAAAATATAGAAGCTTTGTACATCTACCAGTAGATGAGTGGATTTTGTTGGCTATGATTAGAAATCTACTCTTTGAGGATTTGTTTCTTTACCAAGTTGCTTTAGTGTCAAAATTTTCTCATTAAACATGGAGAAAGGCAATAAAATTCAGCTTTTCTCCTACACCCTCCACCCTAAACTGCATATTTGCAATGAGAAATAGTTCCAAATTCTTTCCAGATGTTAATTTAAAATCTCACTATCTGTTGGAATTAGCCCTTGGTACATACTTATACCCATAGTAGATGAATATGTGAGAACACACTTACTAACAAAGTACTGAAATATATCCATGTTCTCCTTCAGAAAATCTGCCCCAATTCCCGTGGCAGAATTAGTGGCTGAGTGCATCAAATGCCTGCCATGTTTCTGAAGGCTGGTGTGAACCTGTAATTCTTCTGCATGTAAACAGCTCCCCCGAGAATAACTGGAGTATTCAAGCAAGCAAATGTTGTGCACACTGGGTGGCAGGATCAGGCCAGCGGTTAGCACGTCCCTCACAGTTACAGTGACTTTTCTTCAGACTTAGCAACTGTGATCACTACAGAATTTCCATTAAATTTTCTCACTTGTATCCCAAAAGAACAGAGACTTAATATTACAGTAACCGTAATTAGGGAGGACTTAAGAAAACTTATTCCTATTATGTGCCATACCCCATCACTGGCAAAAAGAATGGTGCATATTACCATTTTTTAACTGCCTGGTTTTAGCCACTTTATTTAAAATCTGATTGAAACTTGAATAAGGATTTGCTCTACAAATCCTTACCTGCTCAAGTCTCCACTAAGTTAGAACAGTGCACTCTTTTCTCTTAGACTGTAAAGGATGAAAGTTTGCAGGGAAATATTTCAGCTGTCAGCAATAGATTTGAAGAAGGAATCAAAATTCAAAAACTCTTGTGAGGAATTTATCTAATGTTAATCATCTGAAAGTAGGAATCTAGTCTAAACTTGCTGTCTCAGATGCCTCAATGTCCAGAAGACAAACAATTCCACCTCAAAACACCTGTCAAAGTTAAGTGAAATAATTACTCCCAGAAATGCTCTTTTCTGCCTGCTGAAAGCTCCAAAATTAACAGATAGGACCAGGCATCTAAGTTTTAGGTGGCTGACATCCAGCTAGGGTAAATTTCTGCTCAGTGTCCATTCAGTATCTGAAGCCTTTCCTGGATTTTCGGTCACAGAGGCAGCTCTATCAGCAAGCACTTCAATTTGCATCAACAACATGGTCTGGCGTGCTGGGGTGACCTGTGCTGATACAGATCTTGCTGTATGTATATTGTACATCTGTACCCACTCAAGATCCCAAGTGCTGAGGTTTTGGTCTGTCACCTTGATTAGCCCTAAAAAAATGTAAGTTTTTGTGATGAAATCCAGACTAACCTCTGTTCGATATTCAACTTTCATTGTAATCTCGAAGATTCAGGCTGATCTTGCTCCCAGACAGCACGTTTTGATAATGCCTTGGCTGCATAGCTGGCCCACTTCCAAGTGAAAACACAGTGGTTCTGGTTGAGTTGTGTCTGGAGTGTTGAATCCATCCTGATTGCAAGCTAGAGGAGACTATGGCTCTTAATTCTCGCTTCTGCATGAATAGCTGCACTGAAATCCTTCTAGCAGGTAACATAATATCAGGAAGTCTTCCATAAAACTTCAGAAGGATCTCAGTTTAGAGCTAAACTCTAAAATTGGCAGGGATCTCAGCCTTGATGCCCACCCTCAGCTCCCACATCACAGTCACACGCAGTCAGGGTATCACGTGGCTCTCAGAAAAATTCACTGAGTTACTGCTGTGGCATTTTCTTTTGATGCTGGCCCACTGCCCTGCAAGAATATGGAGTCCCTACCCTATCTGACAATACTTACTGGTGTACCTTTGTGGAGATATTAATGCAAAATGGAGTTTTACTGTTTCCCACCAGTCTGGCTCCATTCCCCAGACACCTCTTCTTCTGAAATGCAGGAAGTTGGCATTGCCACCATTTTCCTATTCGTTCATATCTGAGTTTTTCTCTACATCCAAAACAACTAGAAACATTTATTTTATTATTTTTTAATGGATATGCCAAACTCAAATTAAGACAGAAGTGTCCACTTGCACTGGAAACAAGAGATATAAACCCTACCCTGTACAAGAGGTTCCACAGATGTCCATGTCCTGACCCAAGGGCTGCACGATTTGGGTCAATCCAAAAATTGATCTGACACCGTATCATGGACTGGACAGGAAATGCCTGGGAATAAACAAAAGAAGAGGTGAAAAGATAGTGATACTTTACTCCAAACACTTTCCAAGCAATGGGGGATTTGTGGTTCCCGACCCCAGCGCAAGTCCTTTGGCATTTCAAAGTTGTCTTTGTCATGGTGCTGCCCAGTAAAATATTGGCCAGTGCCTTGAAACAAAAAAACGCCACATCAACACCCAGTGTCCTCTGATACTGCAGAACTTAACAACCCAGTGAATGATGGACCACCTCAGCCTGCTTCAATTGTGTCCCAGGTGGTTTCATATGGTCCCCTTGTGGGAGGGAATGGATGAACAAACAATAATTTCCTCATCTTCTCCATCACACTTTTGACTTCATATCCACTGACTATTTTTTTTTCTTTCTTTTTTTTTTTTCTGGATAAAGAGTCCTATGCTGATAATTCTTTGCATAGATACTACTCCAGACTTTTACATTATCTATTGCCCTCTCTGTATCTTCTCCAGCTCTGCTATGTTTGGTTTTTTTCCTGAGGCAGTGAAACCAAGATTGTGCAAAGTTTTTGGCACACTATGGATTGATCAAGGAAAAGTAATACTTTCTTTTCTGTTCTTGATTCCTTCCATAATAAGCAAGCACTGAACCACTGTTTCTAGCTCTTAGAACCCCAGATATCAAATTTGTGCCATAACACAGCTTTGACATCACTGAATATAGTATGTTGAGCCTGGATAACAGCCCAGACTACACAGCTATTTAAGAATGGGAAATGTGAAATTGCCCTTAATTGCCGTCCGTGAGTACTAAGGACAGCTGCAGCCTTTTGCTCTGAAGTGAAATCAAAGCAAACCTGCTCAGAAAGAAATATTACCCCTGACCAGACATGGAGAAGGGACAGAAAAGTTATTTAGAGTCTCCTCTGCTGTGTTGTTCCTCCATGACTTTCTCGTGCAGTTGTGCTGCAATGGATCCAGTGGCTGCTGAGCCCTGGGAAGCAACCTCAGTCCTGACAGCATCCACACACAGCTCTGATCCCTACAGGCCACAGAGAAGGTGTAGGTCAGGACAACCAGCTGCCTGGGCTAGAAGCTCTCAAAGCCTATAGGCCACATTAAGACATCAGCTGTGGGGGAAGGAGAAGCAGAAGTCTGCAGGCAAGGTCTCACCCTTCACAAGTCAGCTTTGTTGGAGCGGAGTGCTGGAGAGAGCTGCCTGCCATCTCTCCCCGTGGGGGCTCATGCCCCTCTTCTGCAGCCGGGTCCTACATAACCCATAGCTCTCTTCATTCCCCGCCCTGTGCTGCAGTCTCACTCTTTTTAAATGCTGCTGTGAACTCGCTGCTTGACCAGGAGCCCCACCAGGCTCCTGCATTATGCTTCTGCTCCAGCTGAGGGAGGGAGGTGGGAGCTGGGAGGAGAACAGAAGGGCAGTGCTTCTCTGTTTCTCCTGGATGTCTTTCCTTCACTCTCAGCTGAGTTTTCTCCCCATTCTGAATAACTAGCATTCTTTGGGGCACATTTCTCCTCTCAAATCTCGAGGAGGCGGAAGCGTTGCAGAGCTGCTGCTTCACTAAAGAACACATCATTCCAAGGGTAAGATCTTATTACAGTTCCCTTACTACAGCAACACATTTTTTCCACTCCTTTTCAAAACCTCAAATGTTGTTATGGCGTCAATGGTAAAGAAGTTTCGGCTTGCTTGGATTTCAGTCTCTTGGCCTTGGATGGAGAGGAAACATTATTTCTCTAAATGCATGAACCCTTATGTACACACACACTTGCATGCTCCAAGACCCCAATCTCGCAAAAGGATCTGCTCAAGCACAGCCTTCTGCCCATTCTGAGTTGTGTTGAATGTAAATCAAGCACGTCTGACAGCTCAGGTTCTTTTAATGCTGTGCTTTGGTAATGCTGCTGCTGATGTGATCCAGGAAAACAGCAGCATGGATCAAATGCAGCCAGGTAACTGTCCCAGTGTTGTGGCAAAGAAGATAAAGTTAATAGAGACCCAAATGATGCCGCAGGGACTCTGCAAATGTCCAGATCTCTGCTTTCAGCCTGGTGGGGGAAAATATGGCTTGTGCTCCCCACGGCAAGGCAGATGTGGTGGGAGGTGAGAGCCCAGAGCTCCTTCTGCTGCAGCTCTGGGTGAACAGGCGGTGCTTCCACCACAGCACAGGGGCACAGAAGAGCACCTGCTGCCATGCTTCCTCAGCCCCCATGGGCTTCTACTCTCTGCATATGTGAGATGGGAGGCAGCTGTGGGGCACAGAGATTGGTACTGGATTTTGGGAGAGATCCTGGTGCTGCTGTTGTCTCCTTGGTCTCAGTTTTGTGCCCTGGATGCAGCCTGCACACCCTGGCCGCCCTCCATCATGACAGAATTGGTCTGTCCCATCTCAGAAGACGAGTACAAAAACCCAGCTCTCCTTGATGGCTTCCTTAGGACCCAAGGCACTTAGTGCTGTCTCTGCCACCAAAGCATCTGGTCGCCTTCTGGCCTTCCATACATTTTTTTCCTTCAGCAGCCCAGGGATAGGATGGTCTATTTATCACACTTGAAAACAAGGCATGGAGCATAGCCAGATCGCCAATGTTTAGGTGCCTGGAGATGCAGACATGCATCTGGTGGAATTGTGAAGCATGTGGAGGCACTTCCCTACCACTGAGCTGGAGCCAGGTCCCACGGTGGGCCTGGGCTGTGTGCAGGAGGAATTGGGCAGAGTTTACAACAGACTCTGTTGATGAGACTGTCAAGCTCCCCATACACTCCAAGAACAGCTTGTTTCCCACCAGTGAAAATTGTTATTCTCGCACTGTTGTTTCACAAGTTCTGTTTCCAGCAATGCCTGCTCACAGATAAGATAAATGCAATCTCAATATGTACATCTTGGGCTTTGTTTATCCAGGACCAGCAAGGCGTTGTGGTGGGAACAACGACATTTCATTTCTTCCTTCACAGCACCTCCCCTTCTCTGCTTCTTAACTTTTTTCCACTCAAACTTGAGTTCAAAACAACCCTGCAAACCACTGGAATGGGGATAGGGTAATCCCGTGAGCTGGAATCAGTTTCATTCTTGCCACATGGACAGGTACAGATATGATTCAAAAACAAATCTGAGTTTCTTGCAGTTTGCACTCTCCTAGTGGCTTCCTGCAGGCTCTTGGTATTGCTTAACAACTCTCACAGAAACAGTAACTGAGCCCAGCACTTCCATCCCAGCTTCCAAGGCATCTTGGATGCCTTGCTCACAGGCAGATCTTTCTAGAGCAGAGGGGGATGAATGAGATGCCTGGGAGCTGTCGTCCCTATGACTGCCATAACAATGATAATCTCAGCAGAGGATTCAGTGATGTGGCATTAAACCTGTAACTGGGCAAGAGACCTTTGCTACCAACAATTCTGCAGCCCTAAGTGATGAAAACTTGCAGAAGGAGCGCCTGCATTTCTGAATCTCAATCAGAGTTAACTTTTACAAATTAAATAATTGAGAATGACCTGACTCAGGTTCCCCCACCCTGAATAACAAAGGTTCAGGAGATTGGCTTGAACCTACAGAGAGGGTTGATTGTTTAGATCAGACCTGGATTTCAGTTCATGCAGGTTAAACGGATTCTGGAGATGCAAGAAAGATAAACAGAAATCTTGTCTTTTGAGCTAATTTTCATTGTTCCTGTGAGCCTCACAGTTGGATACAATGCTCCAAAGTAATAACTGGTGGAGTAGTCTTCACAAGGACGGGAACTCTCCTGTGAATTAGAAGTCATTTATATGGCTTGTAAAAATCTGGATATTATTTTCTCCCAGTGTCAACCTGAGATGTAATAACTCAGAGACAGGATGGCAGGCCAGAGTTAAAATAAACGTGTGAGACAGGCATAAACTGTCACCCAGCATGGCAAAGCAGCTTCTGTGTCCTCGTCCCCACCACAAAAATTGACCTGAGAAAAGGCAGCACAGTGCAAAGGAAGAGAGTTAAGTTGCACTTACCTTGGAGGAAAGACTGGACTGGAATCGTTTAACCCAGCCCCTTGACCTGATTTCTGACAAGAGGAGGCAAAAAGCAGTGAAAGCTGATATCCTTTTTATCGTAACAGACAGGGGCTCATTTTTGCTTCTCTGATTTAAGCATCACAAGCAGAAAGAGGTGGGAAGAGAGCAGCCTTTGTTAAGTTACAGGTTGCATAAGTCAGCTACAGCGAGCTGCTCTGTGCCTGCCTGGGACCAAAGCATGATGGGGGTGGAAGTCTCTTACCCATGCCCCCCTAGCCTAGAAGGGCAGCATCCCTCTGGTTTGGCTGACTTTTTCTGGTTCTTTATTGTATAGTTTCTAGGCAGCTTTTGGTGCCTAGTCCTGTTGGTCAAGGGTCATGGTCTTAGTTCATGTGTCCTGTTCCAGGACCTCCTTCTGGTGGTGGTGACCCCTGGGAGAGCCTCAGCCCACCAAAATGTTCCCCTCATATCCACCTCTGTGACAAAGCTTACATCTAGCCTTGAACTAAACCTTGAACCCCTGTAATCTGGAAAGCTACAATGGTCCTCAGAGGTCAGGACATCCCTTCTCAAAATCTAACCCTCTGACTGGGCAGAGCAGGCTAAAAGCAAGCCTGAGAAAGGGAGGAAAGGGGTGAAGACCTCTGGAGAAAAAGTATATTGGAGAGTTCCTGAATGGTATTCCCCCTTGTCCTCTCTTTAATTGATGCCAAAATTCTCCTAGCAGCCAAATCTCTTCTGCCTGGCTCATGCCTTGGCATTGGCGTGCAGTACCGGCCATTTGCTTTGGCTGACGCTGATGCTATGCAGGGCATCCTTCTCTGAGCAAAGAAAACTAGCTCTGCTGTCCTGCCAGGCACACTTCAGCAAATCCAGCGTACTGGGAGAGAATATCTCCTTACACCGTGCAAAATACCTGAGAAGTGTCCGAGCCTCAAGGGGCATCACACACGGGGAGGGGAGAGAGGTTGGTTTTGCCAGCTGAATCTCCAAACTAATCCCCAGATGAAAAAAACCCTCTGTAGTCCCCATGAGGGCCGTTGTTGGCAAACTTTGCTCAAACAAGACTCCAGCAGACAGTGCCACAAGGGTGCTCAGTGTTTCCCCCAGCCCGTGTCTCTTGTCGGCTGAGGAGCGGTGCGATATTTGAATGTGAATGGCGGGCACTTGTTGGCCGAGAAATGGGCATTAATCAGCAGCCTCTGAACCGCCCCAGCAGCTTCCAGGCTCTCGGCGGGAGCTGCTCAAGAGTGAGCTCGGGAAAGTGGACTCAGAGGCCAGCCCTTGGCACAGCAGAGGTGGTCGAGGCACGGGGAAATAGCTGAGGCAATCAGCAGAGAGGAATTAGGTTCATAGGATCTCCAAGATCCTTTAGGATTTCTCTCCTTCCTGTTATTGCTTGTGACAGAGCTGATAAAGCACCCCAGAAAAACCACCAGGCAGCCATTAGCAGACGTCAATCTTTCTAATCTTGGTTTTGGCCTGGAATGATTGAGACCGGGCTGACCATCGAATACAAATCAAGAACACGTGAGTTTTGGGAGGAACTAAATCCAGGCAGCAAGATGTGTCAAAGGAATAATAACTCTTAGCAAAATCGACTGTATTAGACCTGGCTTCCACAGGATAGTCTCAAACTGGATTTCTAGTGAATATAAATCAGTGCAGCTCTGCTTAAATATGGGGTTCTACATACCAGATACAAAGCTAGCCAGGATGTCAGAGATGGCTTAGTGCTTCTGCCTCCAACGACAGCCCATGGACTTCAAATGCTGCTGGGGAAAACAGGCATCCACCTGACAGTCAGACACCCAAAGACCTTATTAGTAAAGCCCTCTGCGTCTTGGATACCAGCTAACTTCCAGGCTTCTTTTCCTTGAGAAGAGCTTTCATCATATCGCCCACTGCAGGGACGACTGCTGGCCTCTCATCTCTGCCTCTGTGCTGTGGTCACACCGTGGTCTTCCAGTGGCTTCCATCTGGTCTTCCTGACAGAGACCACAGCTGCTTGATTTTTTTTAAAACTCAGCTAAGCTTGTATGCATCAACAAAAAATATGCAGGTGAATTAAGAGCTTGCAGTGCTTCATCAGTTCATTTTCAAATGCTACTAACCCTCTCTTAAAATAGGTGACTTGTGAAAGGTAAGGAAGCCCAGCTCTTACCAAAGCAGGTTTTTATTACAGGCAGACTTAAAGCATAAGTCTTTAATAAGGCTGCATACAGCTAGAACAAATACAGTCATGTCTCAATGGAGCTGCTTCACAGATGCTGACAAATCAGACAACTTCTTCTTTGGCTCAGAGATCCTATCAAAGTAGTAAAAGTGCTTCCACATGTTCATTATGTAGTACAGGGTTGCTTTGTGGTTATTACTGTATTTGCTGAGCAGAGCAGAGACCCTGGCCTGCCTAAAACGTGGGTCTCCTCGCACTGCTCAGTGTCTGTCTTCAGCAGCATGTCTTCTGATGTGGAGAGAGAGAAAAGACACAATTTTCTACCCCATGAAATGAGTCAGATTCTTAAATCACTTCCAATCATTTTGTAATCCTTAGATTTAGAGTATACAATATTCTGAGTTAAGCAGAAAGGGTCTGCAAAGGTTCAAGAAAATAACTCAGAAGACAGGAAGAAAGATTTTAAAAATGAACAGCAAAAGTAATATAGGACTTGAAATAACCATTTGATGGTGCTGAACAGAGTGGGTTTGGTGACAGTTTGATAGAAAGAAGCATTAAGTAAGAATGTGCATCTAAACTCACTCCTCTGTGGTTGTTTTTTTTTCTTCAGGTGTTGAAATTTGCAGTAGAAATGTGGCAGTAACTCACAAGGAAGCGTACTTTGTACAAAGGTGATAACTCAGTCCCAGTTTATGGCTGGCTGGGCTTTGTTCAGGGTTTATGATAAAAAACTGATAGGAAAGCTGACCTCAATTATTCGTATTCCTGATTGCAACTTCCTTCATCTGCCTGGACAAGCCGTGTGACCTCTGCACCCCAGTTCCTCCTAAGCTGTGCACCTGTGGCAATAATGGAATTTTAATGCAGACACTAATGCACCAACGTGAAATATGAGCATGAGAAGTGGCAAAAGCATGGTCTGAGCCCAGCAAGGCTTTACCAGGTAAAGCATGTGGGGTACCTGCAGTGGTGGTGGCACCTCTTGTGTCACAGCTGTGGCCTGGCTGGGAAGATGGGACACCACTACCCAGGAGGCTGGATCTGCTCCTGATGGTTCATGAAGCCTCTGCTCAAGCAGTGACTGCTAAGAAAGGGAAAAAGGCAGGTATGGAGGAGCCATGTATAAAAATAAACAAATCCAAGGTCTGTGAACCCTTGTGGGAGAGAGCATTCTGTGGTAGGGAGCATTGCATGGAGGTGTGTTTGCCAGAGAACCTCATCTTGTTTTCAACATGTTTATTCACAAAGTAAAGGTGAAGTCATCAAAATAACAGCCTAATGTGGAGTGCACCAAGATCAGTGGAAAGACTCCCCCAGAACTCAGCAGTATTTGGCTTAAATCATAAAAATGTCATGTTCACAGTACTGTTTTACTTCTCTATTTTACAGCATTTCCCAGACAGGGATGGTGTCCATCCTTCACACGCCACTGGAGGAGAGAGGGAAGGTTGTACATGGCTAAACAAAGGAATTTGTTAGGAGGGCAGAGGAGGGTTACAGGCTATCTTAGGTGACCCAATTTGCAACTTCAGGTCAACAGTATGTTAAGAGTCAATGAATAGCTTGGCTATTTAAATTAAAAAATAGTTGTTCAGATATATTAAAAATAAAATGTTTTCATTTGAAAAATGTTATTTAGATGACTACCTGTGTTTACCTTACTTTAAAGGTTAAATATAACATCAGGAAATTAACATTTAGTTTGGGGTTGGATTTTGAAACAGTTTGACTCTGCTTTGAATGAATTTAATCCAAACATTTTTTTCAAGTGTTTCATTTCAATCTGAAAACTACAAAGCCAGTTCTGTTTCAGGACAACTTCAACTTATATTTTCTGTTCTGAGTTTTTAGTTCTGTGGCCACAGAATAGAAAAGCAGCTATTCAGAACATCTTAATTATAGATGAAACCACAGTCATCTCAGTGCCAGTAATGAGCAGATAACTTCCAAATCTTGGACCATATTGACTGGCAACAGAGCAGGAAGCCAATGCTGTGCATTTCAAATTTATTTAACATTCCCTTAAAAATCCTTTTCTCCTGCTTCTCTGCTGTTTTGCCAAACATCAATATAGTGAAATAGGAGCATCACAACAGTACAGAGAAGGACAGTGGAAGTTTTGGAAATACAACACACACAGCCCCCTTTAGACACAAAACAAAAGGCAAAGAAACACTGACTGAGCCGATTTATATGTACATTCTTCCCTAGAAACTCTTAATATCTAACTGCAGCCCCTCATTTCCCTGCCATCAACAGCTTCTTTCAGGGTTAATATTAACAAGCTGATACACACACAAATCCTAGAAGGAAAAAAGGTGCAATTGCTGTGCAAATCTTATAATCCTGTACTCAGCCTCAGCCTCCCAGTGTACGTGCAAAGGTTTTCTGCACACAGAAATCAGCAGTGTGAGCACACTGGGCACCTTCATTCAGAGCTGTCTCCTGCGATGCTCCCTGTGAAGGCAGGACCCTGGCAAACCCTCCAGTAACAGAGCACATAAAGGATCAGTCACTTGTCAGCTGGCAAAGGCAGAACAGGTTTTCAGCTCTATTTTTCCATGCAAAAATAGCCATGTTTTTAGAAAATAAAAGATAAGCACACTGACACGGGGAATGTGAGAACAGACTCTTTGGTAATCTCCATTACATATATGGATGTTCAAGACACATGCTGGGACAGGATGACAGCACAGGGCTGAAGTAGTAGCTTGATTTTTTTAGTAGCTTCATTTGTAATCAGAAAAGGTATTAGAGAATGAGATATTTATTCGACTGTGAAACTGCTGCCATATAAAATCACTGACAGATCTATGTAGTGTTAAGTTTTTTCTTTTTATATAGGTTTGTGGATACATTAGACATGACTCTTGTCTTCCATAACTGCTAGAGCAGAAAGGTCTGGATGCACAACGTGTTTTGGAAGAGATATGATCCTTCAGGCTTAGGAAGATCTAATTACCAAGCTGAGAAGGACATTTTTTCCACAGCAGGTCAGTCAACAATTGTTTTCTTTAGGAGCAGTCAGCGCTGGTTGCACTGGACTCAGAGGCCAGATGCCCTGACCACTGGGCTGGCCCAGCCAGGTCTGATTCAGTCTGGCAGTGTTCTCACTATATAAGCTCAACTCTTCTGGAGCAGAGTATCCCTTTTAATACATTTTCCTTTCTAAACGTTTGATTGTGGGAATTTCTTCGGGGGCAGTATTACTCTTACTTTGGTCTCTGTAGGAAAAGAACAAACTGACCCTCCCTTCTGACTGATTTTTCACAGTTTATTAGGAACATAATTGGAATCCTTCTATACTGAAAAATATTTCACCAGAGATTGATAATGGTATGCAGACTAAGGATAAAGGCAAATTTAATCACAGCTTTTATTATTCTATTTTCCTGAGTAGGGTAATTTCCCATCATCCTAAGTGGCTTGAACAGCCACAGGCTTGAAACAGTGATGATGGAATTTCCTGGGAACAAATTAATGTGGAGGTACTGGGATATTACAAGTAATAGTGTGGTAAAGGAATGTGCCTTCTACCACACGCCTCCTTCACATTGATGTATATTTTGGCTGACACCAAGTGTCACTTGCAAAATGTGCACCACGTTGTGGCCCGTGTTTTTCTGGCCTCTTTCAGACCGAAGTGGGGAACACTATTTCATGTTAGTCACTCCTGATCGTGGTCCTGCAGCTCTTTCCCATGCAGGCAGAGCTCCCACTGATTTCCAGACGGGCATACAAGTTAGGGCTGTTGGATCCATCCCTAACATAGTAAAAATAGACAGTTACTTGGTTGTTTTCATTAAAAGGAGAGGAAGGAGAACATTATATAACAGGAGGGGTTTTGCAGGGAGCGCTGGTTTATTTAAAACCTCCAGTGATAGCTGCTTTCCCTGACTGGAATTGGCTCTGCAGCAGGGCAAGAAAGCTGGGACCTTGCCATTGCTGGAGAGCAATGTTCTTTCCTTTATTAACAGACAATAAGCCACATTCAAGACATGCTAAAGAGCTGGAAGACAAGCAGGCAAAGCAGAGAAATTCAAAGTGAGGGCTGGTGCTTGGGAGCCTGGTGTTTGCATTTGCCTGCGAGGGAGAGGCAGACACCACTGAAGATGCAGCATCTCTTTGCCAATGCTCTCAGTGCTAGCCGGGATCTCGAGGCAACAGTGAGTTTAATTGACACCTGTGCTAATTGCTTGCCTGTAGTAGGCAGATGTCCTGCAGGACTGGAGCAACTGTGTGAGGGCAAGCAGGGCACACCTGGGAGGAGATGGCATTTTTTAGGGCAGTGAGGGAGATTTAAGGACTTACATGCAGCAACTGAGAAGGGGTGAATGGGGGTTGGAGGTTCTTTTAGTGGAGGAATTTGGCCCTTGTGCCATGTGGGAAAGAGGGATCTCAGTGCTTGTAACCTCTGTCCTGGCTCTGTCAGCTGTCCCCTCCCGGAGTGCAGCCAGCTCTCACATGCTCAAAGGATAAGGCCACAGTGCTGGCAATATGTGAGCTGCCCAGAGATTGCCGTCTTGTGTCTGGCAGAGGCCAAGAGGAAATGCCTGAAGAGAGTGAGAGCAGGACTTAGCTACTACATCCCTTCATGTTGTCCAGGCTGGTTCCTCTCTTAATCCACATCTTCTTCGGAGAAGGAGGGTGTTCCAAATGATTGGAGGGTGTTCCTCACCTGTGGCCTTGCACCAGAGCTCCGTGTGTTGTGGGACACAGGACCAGGTCTGTGGCACAGGCATGGAGGGGTGCTGGCACACCCTGAGCTGGCTGCAGGCCTTCCAAAGAATGCCAGTGCTCTGATGACACCACGCTGGGTGTCCTCAAAAGTCCTCAGAGCGAAGTATTTTGCATTGTGCATGGGTTGATCCCAAGCCCAGTTTTCCTATTGTTTTCAGTGGCATTTGGTTTGGGCCACAGGGCCCTGAATCAACATAGTGTTGAGCCTGGCAAGCTGAGGGGACTGGAGCACCTGATTACAAAAAGGCATTTTTTAAAAATTATTCCCTACCTGGGAAACTTATGTGTAGATTTGGGTTTAGAAGGACAAAATGCTGTCACTTCCATGGGACTTCAGCAAATCCTGATGTGCTTGCAGAACACCTAGTTGTGGGCTCTAAAAGTAGACCCACTTCCAAATGAAATACACAATATTGTCACTGGGAACAACAGGCTGTGTTCATTCCTTGAACCAGTTTTATCACAATACTGGGATTCACAACAAGTAAAGGCAAGGAGAAGTATCAGACTCCTTGTGAAGGCCATTTGAAAAGCCTCATTTCAGAACGGCCACTAAATAAAAAAAACACAGCAACCTTACCAAAATGTATTTCAGCAGTGAGAGGTTAATTGTCAACATCAAGCCAAGAGGTATTTCTCACATGTACTTTCAAAACGAAAAAAAGAGAATTGTTGGCACAGACTTTGCTACAGTGGTTCCAGAGGGGTAATTAAACAGGAGCCACTCGGAGCTGGCTCGGGGGAAGCTGTTGATCTCGGAGGGGGAAGGACTGCCGGCCTGCCTGCATGTGTGTGTGTGTGTGCACATTGGGTTTTTTTCAATTTTTAGTCATATTTGTGCATTATTTTCCTTTGTGTCCATGGCACCTTATTTCAATGAACAGTTTGAAAGGCATATGCTGTTAAGCAAAGGGGAGAGAAACTCTCCTGATCTTTTTTTCTCTTGTCTCAGTGAACATGCCATTTTTTGATGCTTTTCCTAGGGCTTCTGTGACCTATGCTTTACACCACCTGGCTGGTTTAATTCATGAATCCTCTATTAATATGACAGGCTCTGCAAAGGTGACCAAAATGTTAAGGAGACAGATGTCATCAGTATCTCTCAAGGGTAAATACTTGAATTTTGCTCCCTTTTTGTGTGACTGGTCTCTTTTCTGATCTTGGCACTGGCTGAGCCACTGAGACTAATTCATTTTTGCTTCTCCCTCAGATGCTCTGGATGAATGTTAATCATAATTTTAACAGTTTTTTGTGTTTTCCTCAAGTGTCAAAGCCTTTCATTTCTGCCTCTCCTGCTGGAGAAACCCCATCTCATACAGAGGAGCAATGTAGCTGTAAGAGTCTTTACGACTCCTAAGTCATAGGATTCTTTCTACCAGCACCAGAGCACATTTTGCCCTTCAGGCAAGAAAATAATTCTTTGCTAAGGGTATCACTATCTCCATGTTGAGTTGTCAGCATGTCGCTCTCTCCGAGATCTCACCTGAAAGTGTCTCAGGGTCTGCTATGTCTGGCCCAATGGTGGCTGATGTGGAGGTTGGACTAAGCTGAAGAAGGTCTGATGCAGATAAGGCACAGGGAAGGGAGAAGGGGTCCCAGTGACACAACTAGGGTGTTTAGACAAGGAAGGATCAGTGGCTAAGGAGAGGATGATGATCTCTGGATGATGATCAATAATGGGAAATACACGAGTGAACTCAATACTCTGCCTGTGCTTAGAAAGCAGCAAAAGCAAGGAGATGAATAAACCTCTTATCTTCATTTCCTTGCAGGTTTCTTAGTGCTGTGGACCCCAGTTAAATTGCCCGGATCAAGCCCGCATAAGAAACCAGATGTCAAGCCCCCATCCAGCCATGCTCTTGGCTCCGGGACACAATTCATATCTGTGTCCAAACTGCACCCTGTGGGCCTGCTCCAGCCTAAGCACACTGCACTTCTCCTTCCAGACAAACCCCCATATCTACGCTGTCCACATCATATTTATCCTTAGGGAACCGTCCCAGGAAGATTGTTTCATCTTTGGAAAAAAAACTCTTTTGCAAGCGGGCATTGTGCTGGTCTCATCTCTCCTTTCACACTCCTTCCCAAGGCAGTTACTTGTCTGCTGTAATTTACTCTTTAATGCAGCACTTTCCTATTCTGTGAGACAACAATCATGAAGCATTTAAATTCCAATTGAGTAGGGCTGGAGTGCAGAGGGGCTGCGGCTTGTGCAGCGAGGACAATGGGAACCTGAGACAGGGGACACCAGTTCAAGGCCCCCCAGGAAGGAAGGCTACAAGCTTCTCCCTCACATTCCCATCTCCCTAGAGATGTAAATCAAGAAAATGAAGGGAGGGGAAGAGGAGGAGGGGGGTGTTTATAGAAAGAAAAGAGAAAATGGATTGAGTTGTGCTGAATTCTAAGACAAGGATCAGCTACACAAGAGAACTATTGAATAGCTGTGAAATCTGGAATTGAGCCATCAAAAAAGCTGCTGAGCTGCATGTGAATCAGGTTGATTGTTTTTGAGAAGCACCTGATTTTTTTTTTTTTTGCCCTCCTCTCTCTCTCCCAGGCTCTGTGCTTAGCCTTGGAATTTGAACATGACTGCTGATGTGCTAAACTGCTTTTCCTTGAGATAGAGACATTTTAGGGAGCGGGAAAGGAGGGAGGGAGGAGGGAGCATCTCTCCGGATGTGAAGGCCGTGGTACCCGGACTGTGAGCTGACAGGTTCCCCACCGCTCTGGGGAATGTCATCGAGGAGTTCCCACTGCTGGCAGAGACCAAGCAGGAAAAGCAAAATGCTCTAACTCCCTGGGACATGGAGCTCCAAGGGCTGCTGGCTGCCCTGTAGCCAGGCTGCAAGTACATTTTGCTGCCTCCTCACAAGGTTTATGCTCTCAGGAACTCATGTTTCCTATCTTGTCTACCAGGATAGAGACAGAGCCTCTTTCCTGCTGAGTAGTCCCTGCTGAACCTTGGGAATATGAATTGCAAAGCCCCAGTTTAATACTACACTTTCCAGCATAGTGTCTGATTCTCTCTTGTGCATTGGTAGAGTTATAATTCTCTCTGCAGCATTCACAAGTGAGTAAAGCAAAGCACAGGGATGCTAAGATTCTGTTTTCCTGAAGATAATTCTGATTCCAGAGTAGCTTAAAAAGACACACTAAAAGAAAGAAAACAAATTCAACAAGGCTGCTTTTAAAAATCTAGCAATTTGCCTAGGGTTATGGAATGAGTTGGGATTGCGAGAGTGAAACCTTGCCTTTCCTCATTTGGTATGTCTGAGAACTGTCTCTATTCTAATTTATTATTATTGTATTGCATTATTGTGTAATTTTATTGCATTAAAAATCATGTGAATAGCACCATGGTACTCTGCAAACAGAGAGCAACACAGAGCCACTGCTCCAAGGAGCCTTGTTAAACTGCTTCCAGATTCGACTCTAGAGACCTATACTCCATTACCCTATACAGAAAACATCTACATTGTTTTCTTGTTGTTTATTTACTGAGCACTGAGGGTAAGCACCGCACAGGGCAAACTTGCTCAGTCTGGACAGATCTTTCAAACTTGAGCTCTTCTGCAATAGGATGTGCTCATGTGGCCTCTTCTTTCTTCCCTTTGTTGTGGTACCACAGCTCAGCCCAACCCCACAGACTCTCTGCCTCTCAGAAGTAGCTGATGAGACTCAGTTTCCCCCTCAGCCCTTGGAGGGGTATCCAGACCCTATAGACCATCTCTGCTCATGTCTGAGAGGCCCCTGGTATCTTGGAGCATCCCTGGGGTCAGTGTCAGTGCCACCTTCACCCCACAAGAGCACCTCTCTCTTCAGAGCCTGTGTGTCACCCACAGAGCAGGCCAGCATTAGGACAAGCTTTAATAGCTGCTGGCTGCCACAGCAGCTAAAAGCAGTCAGGATGCTGCGGGCTGGTGTCTGCAATGATGCTGGACACACCCAAATGAGCTGTGGCTTAGGCCTGGAGACAGGGAAGGCTTCATGGCAGGAGGGAGCCCAGTGCACCCTGCTCATGCAGCCCTGACCCTGTCAGGCACCAGATGGGAAAAGGCTCCGTCCTCACGGGGTTATTTCTCTCCTTTCAATAGAGAAGACCCTCTCATGGGATGAAATATGCTCTTGGTAGGGGGGGAAGGGAAGGAAATGCCCCACCATCCCCTCTCAGCCTCCGATCTGCTTTTGTGCTCTTGATCCCTGGGCAGACCCCAGCACCCCGGCACTGGTTACGTGTGAGGCGCTGCCCTGAGAAGAAGCCCACACAATCACCAGCCATCCATCCCGCCGGGCGGAGGGGTCTCCGAAAGGTTCGGGGCAGCGGTGACTCAGCTCTGGCGGGAGGTCAGGGGCGGCGGGAGGGCAGCGGCCGCTGCTGCCCGCTGCAGGCCTGGCCATTCACACAGGCCCGACTACGGGCTCCTTGAAGTTAATGAAACTCTCCGGAATGTCAGGGGGTTTTGGGCTGAGCCCTTGGTGTGCAAAACTAGTTCCACATCCTCTTTAGCTCAGCAGCACTGTGAGCTCTAGGAGCACCCAGAAATGTCCAGGCTGAGTGCTCTCCGATAGGTGCAGGAAGCATATTCCCATGGCAGTAGCTAAAGCACCTCAGGTTTTTTTCCTTCCTTTTTCTTTTTTTTCTTTTCTTTTTTAGTGGGGGAAAAATAATTAACCTTCACCTCAGGTCCCAACTTGCATAACCACAGATGAGATTCTACTAATAATTTGCTTGCTTAAGTGACTCATAATAAACACTGTGAGTTTACTTTTGCTTTGAGAGCAGCTGATCTTTGGAACAAACCGCCCACAGGCGTAAAATCATGTCACCCATTTGCTGATTTAACCCTCTGAGTGCTCACACGTCTGCAGACCCTGCTAAACTGCTGCTTGCAGGAAGGCCTGGAGTCTGGCAAATTTTGTCATCAAATGTGAAATAATATCTAGAGAGGATGAGATCTCTTCTTCACCTGTTTCAGACTGGGATGTCTTTGCTCAGGTTGGTGGCCCCCACATATGGGCCCAGGGATGAGGGTGGAGGCAGGGACTGCCTGCCCCATCCAAAACTGCTGAGCACCTATTTATGCACATTTTCTGAGGTGGCATATTTTCCATATGAGAAGTTCTCCTGAGGATCCCTTTATCCATTAATTGCAGATGAGCATGCTCAGCCTTGGTTCCCCCTCGGCCCAGCCTGAATCTCAGCAGTGCTGATAGGGGGTTTGGAGGGCACCAAGACCCACCATGACCTCATGCTGAGCACAGGATCCTACTGGGACACCAGAGAACACAAGGGCTAATGCCAGAATCAGAAGGACGCATTGCTGCTGTAAATAAAAAGAGCCAAGGGTTTTTTTCATAGAGCTAAACTCTTTTACCTCTAAAGCACAGGGTGGAGTGGCCACCCTCACTGCCTGCACGGAGAACCCTGGCTCCCTTCTTTGCCAGGGCATGATTGAGGTGCACCGACCATGCCCAGGAGGAGCCCCACTGCAATATCATGTCCCCTCGTGCAAAGCAGAGATGACATGTACACACTGGCCTGGGTGTGCAGCTGCTTGTGAAACAGTGACAGCCTAAAACAGCCTTCCACCTGCAAAATGTGACCTGGCACGCCTGGTGTCACAGCCTGGTGCAGGAGGGACTGTGCCCTGTTCTGCAGGTGGAGATAACCAAATCTGAACCAACACAAGGGCTTCCCCAAGGTCACAGAGAAAGCCCTGCCAGAGCATGCCCTGCAATGTAATTTAAACATCAAAACCCAGTTCATGGAGAAGGCAATTGCTGTGCACACATGTTCCTTTGCCCTCTGCATTTGGTGCTCGATGCAAGGAATGTTTGCAAGAGCAGCAAATTGGCCTCAGGCAGCTGAACAGAAGTTTTCTGTGAAGCCCTCAAACTAATACATTTTTTGGAAGAGAATTTTATTTCTCTTCATCCCCAGCTTATGGTTTCAGCTAAGTAAAAACCTGCTTGACCTAATTTCTCCACCTTGCTGATCAAAGGTCATGTTTACCGGGATTATTTCTGTCTTCATTGTAGGCACAGCTGGTAAACAACATGGAGATTTTACAGTATTTAACTTTCTGATAGATTTATGGAGGCTCCCTGCCTGACTTTCTTTGCTTCTTTCAAAGCTTTTGCACTCACCCTTCAGATGATACCATGCATTGTGTACCTTCAGGCCCAAAACCCAAGCTGAACAAGAGAAAAGGGCCGTGTGTCAGCAATTATTCACTCTCCCTCCCCAGAGCCAGCCCCAAACCTCCACTCCAGATAATCTGCCTCCCACAGAGTGCTCAGGTTAGGTCAGGAACAGCTCAGCCCTGCTCAGGTGCAGTGGTGGGCAACCCCAGACTGTCAACTGCAAGCAGAACAGAGGTAAGGTCCAACTCCTTCCCTGGGCTCAAATGCTGCATAACCTCCACAAGCCAGCATGAAAAAGCCCTTCCGCCGTAGGGAAAGTGGTAAGGACTGGGGTTGGATCACCAGCCCTCACTTTCTTTTGGCCTCAATCTTATAAGCCTGAGGAAAAAAAAGAAAAAAAGGAGTTTGCTGGTCCAGCAGTTGTCTAAAGAGTTTTACGCCCTTGGGAGCTCTAGCACACATCTGACAGAACCAAGGAATGTATTTCCATCCAACACTGGCCATCTCACAGTGCAGTGGTGATAGGAAGGGTCCAGGCTGGATTTCCCAAGTTGCAAAGCCTCCCACGATTTGGATTTGAGAGATAATTTCTTCTGTGCCCCATTTAAACAGCTCCATTAGAGATAGCAGAAGGCAACAGTCCTCCTGACCTGGGGCTCCAGCCCCACATGTGCCGGGGTAACACCTGGTGGCAGAAGGAACAGAGAGCGTCCCTGTGAGCACCAGCGTCCTCCGGAGATGCTGAGCAGGGAACAGGGACCCTCCAGCTTCCTGGATGAGGATGCTTTTCCCATCCTTCCCCGAACTCAACACCTGACTTCGGCAGCACCTCCCTCAAAGCAGAGTTTACATCTCCAATTACTCAGGGAGGTCAGTTGGGGAATTTCTGCTTTTGCCAGAGTGTTCATACCAGCAAAGAGATTATTCAAATCCTCTCTCCTGAGGAGTCAACCAGGGGG
The DNA here is from genome assembly GCA_013400975.1 of Atrichornis clamosus. Taxonomy (NCBI): domain Eukaryota; kingdom Metazoa; phylum Chordata; class Aves; order Passeriformes; family Menuridae; genus Atrichornis; species Atrichornis clamosus. The sequence goes on along the minus strand of WBMZ01003491.1, from coordinate 22,926 downwards.
CAGCTGCCCTACATGCAGTTATTGCCCCTGTACCACAGTACTGATCCACAAGTAAAGTCAGTGACTCACAAGGAAATATTATTTCACCTACAAAACAATGGTCTAAATATATAAGTATTCAGCATATTTTATCTTCTTTCCATCAGACTCCACAGGGTAACATATCTTATTCAAATACCATGAAGTCATACTTCCCTGGTACAACCATTTTCAATTATTTATTGAACAATGGAGGTTGGAATGGACTGAGTCCTGCTATGGTCAATCATTTCTTCTTTTCCTAATTGAGTCAGCAAAAGGTGGTGTAGTTTTACAGAGGCAACAACTTATTAGTTACTGCTTCTGGAAAGTAAATTTTTGGACCAGGCTTCCAAAATATGGGCATTGCTCCTTCTTCAGAGGCATTACCCTCACTAAAAGTAGTCAATGCAAGGTTTTACTTACACTCTTGCCCTGGGGAAAAGATGTAGGCCTGTACTTATTAATATATTTTAAGTCTGAGCAGTTTTATTTCATTTATAATATAAATGCAATGTATTGCATTTGTTTCATTTATTTCATTTGTTTCATTTATTTCATTTATATGAGGTGGTCAAAGAAGATGGAAAGCAGCTCTGGATATATCAGCCTATCTAGCTGAGGTTTCTAGGAACCTCAAACAAGCTGTAACCAGCACAAAGCAAAGCCCAAAGCCACCTGTGAGTCTCATAACCCTGGATTTCCTAAAAGTGCCACCACACATAAACTGGGTGTAGCTTCTGCACTGCCTGGGACAACCTTTTCACCCTCCCATGCCCTCATGCATCCCCCAGCAGCTGGGGAATAGCTGCACTGGCAGCTCAGGTGGTAGATATGTGCAAGGGCTAGATTTCCAGATTCAGAGAGCAAGCTTAAATGAGGCATAAGAAAAAATGTTTGTCTTTTTTAAAAAAAAAATTCCCCTCAGAAAATTCTGTCCACTGATGAAAAAAACAGGGTTTTTTAATTAGGAAATTCTGAAGATTTCTGAAGAGCATAGCAGCCAAAAAGCATTGCCATTACTGCAAGACAGGAGGAAAGTCTTTTAAAGCAAAAATGTTTATAAGCGTGAGTTAAATTCTTGACTTTCAATAATCTACTCATTGCAATGACAGGAGATGGGGCCTATTGGCTTCAGGGGACTGCCCCGGGTTTTACAAGGGAATGGTGCAAATGAAGTTAAGCTGTAATTTGTGGATAATTGAGTGATCAGTGACAAATGTCCCTGTGACACACAACAAGCTGTCATGGAAAAAGTATGCTGCCACAGCAACGTGTCACATGTGGTCTTAAACTGATTATTCTAAATCATCCAGTGTCTCTGCTCAGTGTTTGCTAAGAAAAAAAAAATCCCCAAATAAACTTTATAAAGTTTAATTTAAAATAAATAAATAAATGGCATTCATAGATAAGTCAGAGAAGATTTTGCTGCTGACTCGAGTGAACTCTGGCCAGGCTGCCAAACTGACCACTTACATGGGTAAAATGAGATGCTCACCCTCTTTGCTTACAGAAATGTCATGCAAACAAACACCTTCAGGTCAAAAATCCAGATGTGTAAAATAATAACGCAGCGTGGAGAGCTGGTGTCGCAGCTCCAACTTGCACAGATAGGCCAAGGGTAGCCTGTGATCACAAACCTGAGCCTCTCCAAATATGCTCTTTCTGGAACATTGTGCCAGAGAAAATTAATTGCATTCCAGCTCCTGGGAGCTTTAGCACTTCTCTGAATTCAGGGCCGGCCTAAGGAGCAGCCGTGCCCTAGGCTAAGAATCCAGCCCCCTCCTGGCCTTTGCCCCTTCCTCCACAGGACTGAAAAGGAAAAATTATAATAAATCACAGCCTTTAGAGACACCTACTAAACACTGACTGGAATATAAATGTATAAATAAAATAGGAACTGAACATACTCATCTCAGCCCTTGATTGTCGCTTTTCTTCCCTTCTCACTTTCATTTCTTCTTCCCTTTCTTTCACCTTTGTTTCACACATTCTCCTCTCCCCATCCCCTCCCCCTCGCCTCCCTCAGTTTTTCCCCTCCTTTGTTGTCTTTTACTTTCTAGCCCCTTTCCAAGACTGTCCTTTCTCACCCTTTCTGTTCATCATCCCCTATTGGCAGTTAGATCTCTTTCCTTCTTCCTCAGTGCTTTTTTTTTCCTTACTCTTTTCTCTTCCCCAAGAATGGCCTGAAGATAAGAAAACAGTGCTCTGCAGAACAATCTGTATCTTTCAGAGATTGCATCCTTATCATTACTTTCCTTACAAAGAGCAGCTCCCATTTAAGATACCCTATAAGTTTTCTCAAGACAGGCATTTAGGTATAAAAGAATCCAGAATCACTGGTTTCCTTTGGAAAGTCTGGCATATATGTGATGCTTTCATTAGATAATACATTGCTTAGGAGCAAACCTGTTATCCTTGTACAAGATTTCTGTGGCTGTGGAAGGTTCAAGCATGCAGGTAGTTAAAAACTGATCTGTCTTGGCAAAGGGGCTTAGTTCTGGCCAATTTATACACTGTTATTCTTACAAGTTTGAGTTACTGTGAGTCATGTAGAGTGTAAGGAGTAAAAAAACTAATTCATGATCCTACTAGCTTCTCTATTCACAAGTTTTATCACATTAACCATCTAAATCTCTCTAACATGATATAACACCCCCAGTGGGGATGAATTATGTCAATATAAAGTTGCTTATATTGCTCCAGTTACTCTGTCAGGGGAAGGGAAGGAAACACGTACAGAAGGTCCCTTTATGTTGAGATGCCTGATTCTGCCTGAGCAGCTGCAGGTATGAAAAATCTCACACTGCTGGTCAGTGGAGCTCTGGCAGTACAGAAACTATCTGTAATAACCTGAATATGAGAAAGAAAAACTATTTTGTGAATGAACAGTTCTGCAGCAGAGAAGCTGTGTGGTTTTCCTGGATCCTGTGGTATCCTGTTGACATCTGAAGCATTGTATCTTTGTTACAACACCTTTCCAAGGGATCTCTGTTACCACACCTTTCCAAGGGAAGCATTTTTCTTACTCTGTTTCCACAACCTCACTCCCCACTATGCCCTTTTCTCCCCTGCTGACTCCAGCTTGCCCCGTATGTCCTCAGGGTTTGTGTTGTAGAGTGACTGCTGAAAGTGAAGGGGCAATTTCTGCTGCAAGTTGGTGTTTGCACCGCAACTGGACTGCCATGCTCAGCTCCTACCCCCTTGCCGTGTTGAGAGGGGGATCCATGGAGGAGTACATGGAGGTCTGGGAAATCTGACCTTGATGTTTCCCCTTGGTCTATAACCATATATACATAACATTGACATTGTTATTTTTCTGCCCCAGCTCTCCAGCAAACTTCCCAGGGTGATGACTCAGATGAGGGGAAGGTAATGATCCTGTAGCCGTAAATTCCACAGCCGCGTGTCCCGTAGCCGTGACCCCCAAATGCTGGCTCAGGGATCTGGCCAGTGTACAGCAGGGCTCCTTCCAGCCCACCATGGTGAGCACTGGTGCATGGCCACACCTCATCCCACCAGGCAGTGGGGCAAGTGGGGGCACCCCTGGTCGTGGAAATTGAGAAACATTCCAGGAGCTGCTGTGGGGACGTATCAGAGGCCCAACCCCCCTGCCCTGAGCAGGGACATCTTCATCTCGATCGGGTTCATCTTCCAGGGTTGCCGTCCTGTCTTTGATCCCTGCTCCGTTCGAATCAAGAGGAAATTTTGTCATCACTTTCAGTGAGCAGAACTGGGAGCGAAACTTCTCACTAGACTTAAATCCAAATACAGCATTGCTATTGAAAACAGGGAGACTTGTTTAAAATATTGAAAGCATCTTAATTCCTCATCTCTGTTCCTCAGATGGAATGTAATGTTCTGAGAAAATGTGCATATTTTCTCACAAGAAGAATAAACTTAATTGATCCTTTCATTTTTAACTCTCTGCCCGGTGGCAATCGGTCACCTCTTTGCAATAATAGCTGCAAAGAAAATAATCTTTGCTGGATCAGATGAAAAGGTGGAGAAAAAGTCACAGAATTAACTGGCAAAGCAATCTGGTTGTTGCCCTAACATATGGAAATAATAAGTGCCAGCCAGATAGAGCCTGAACACTGAGCTTTCATTTTGTTATTCTAAGCACAAAAATAAATATTTTTATGACTATATGTAAAGAGTAAAAGCAAATAGAGTTAATATGTAAAAATATACATTTTGCTTCATTATGTGTAATAATACATATTGATTTCATTACAATATTTTTGTTAAGATCAGTTTGCCTGGGAATAGTGGTCTATTCCTAAAGCACAGCCTGTCTTTTTCATCCCATTTTTCTGAGGTGTTGTGCTAGTATGAAATGAAAGGGGAATATTAACAAGTCTGTATTATAAAGAGTTAGACACTGGTTTGGGGGGTAAAAAAGGCATTTAGAAAAATGTGAACTAAAAATATTTGTATTTTTACAGTTGAACGTTTCTGTCTGATTTTCAGTCATGGACTACTACTACTGGCATGAAAGAAGAAATAGAGAGAGAGGGAAGTGGCAGTAGCTCTCCAACTGTGAGACATTCCAAGCAGTAACACACCAGGCTGCTTTGTGGCATCTCTACAGCCCCTGTAAGGTGAGGGCAAAGGCATTGCTATAAATTTGGAGCTCAGACCCAACAGAAACTTGGAGCCAGAGCAATCACAGAAAATACATCATTTTGCAGCACTGGCCAGGCACAAGCAGAAGTGAAGTCACGCTTCCCAAGGGTCGGTATTGTGGGCACTCTGCCAGTCCTGCCCAGAACCTCCACTCACCCAAACCCTGGGTGTCCCACCTTTACCCTGTGTATCTCTTGTGATGCTTGAGGACCACAAAGATCTGATTTTTGGCAAGCAGGTGCCTTCTGCAGCCCAGAACTGGAGAATGACCTCACTGTGTCATTGGGAGTCCCATTTTATGTCACCTCCACCCACCTACAGACTGAGTTAATCTGGTTTGTCACTGCCCCATCCCTGTCTGCAAGGCTGGCAAGTGAGTAGCTGACAGGCTCCAAAGGTCCAACCACGTTTCATACAACACAAGGGGAAAGCTGCAGAATAAATGGTCACAGTCCCTCAGGATACGGACACGGAATTTTACAGGCATCATGGAAGGTAACTGCTGTTTCCTTTTATTATTCATGACCTGGTTTAGCCCAAGAGAGAAAGTGATTTTTATGTGGATCTTGGGGGAATTTATGTGATTCTTGGGGGAACACAAGGCAGGCAACCTTCTCACCATTCCTCAAGGTGCAAAGACTGCAGTACCTGCAGCGATTTTGCTGACGTTGAAGCTGAACCCACCTCCTTCTGAATCCACCTTCTGAGAGATTCATTTCACACTCCAAAGAAGTGAAACCCGCTCAACCGACTCCAAGTTTCTGTGGCCCCGTGCTCGTCCAACAGCCCATCTGTCTGTTTGAACTACCACGGGCAAATGGTCCTGCCAGTGTCACATCCCTCCATTGATTTTGGCCCGGGTGATGACACCGAGGTTAAAGATCAGCCTATATGTACATTATGCAGACTCTGAGGAATGCTGACATGAGGAGCTTGCAGCAGCAAGAAAGTCAGGCCAGAGAGCACATTCAAAACATTAAACAGCAAATCTTGGCTTTGCAAACATTAGTGCTGGCTGTATATGGGAAACTTAAGCTTTTATATCCAGCAAGCCTATTCTATGAAGTATCACTTAGGCTGTGGGCTGATTTACCACACTTCTGTACAAGTGATTTAGCAGATATAGATTCTTTTTAAGAAATCTGCTTATTTGTTTAAAAGCCTGTTATCATGTTGTGGATTTGGACTGAAGTGAACTATTTTTTTTAATCTAGTGAGTGGGTGAGTTTGGCGAATTTTTAAAAAGTCTAACAAGTAGGTGTATGTATTGCAAAATAGTTCTGAAAGTGGGCAAAAAAATGGTTACAGCAGGGTTCAGTGTTCCAAACTCTGGATAAATGAAGTGATATGTTAGCATTTGTTTTCTTAAGGGAGAAAATAAATTGTGCCTCCTAAAAGAGTAAAACAACATGTAGGTTTCCATTTGTTACAGTCTTATAACTAGGCAAAAAACCCTCCATAAGCAATGGATGCCCCTGAAAGAGAGTGTGGTATTCCCAAAGAAGGTTGAAGTTCTCAAGTGGCAAGCCAGAATGGGAAGAGGTTGAATCTGAAAAAGGAGGAATTATGCTTGACCCTAAGAACAGAAACCCAGGGCTGTAGTGCTGGACCCATGAGGCTGGGAAGAAAGTCAGTACTGAATTCATTGCAGCTTTAGTTTCAGATTAGATTTTTTCCCAGAGTTCTATCTGAATGCCTTGGGTCTGCCAAATTGGGTTGAAAACCATGAATGGGGCAGTCCAGTCCCTGTGTTTATGGCTCAGCTAGAATTCCACTTGCATTGCACTGGTTTTAATTCCAATTTGAGAGTAAACAAAGCACAAACAAGCATCTCAAGTATTTCCAAAATTACTCATTCTAATATGATTTTGAAAACAGGCAAAGATGTGATATGGTTATTTTGGGAAAAGGATATTCTCACAATCTCTGAACTGATGACCTCAGGAAGACTTTTTTTGTCAATTGGATGCCAGAAAGTGGCCTTCATTTTTTTGGTGATAGTGGTGGAATTGGATTTTAATTCAACAGGTGAGGACAACTGCCTAAAAAATGCATTGTCAAAAAGTACTTTTCTTTGAATTTATTCCTGAGAACACAGGAGCTTTCTGATCACTCCTATCTCTAAGGATATGTAACATAAGAGGACCAAGAAGAGTACAGTGGCAATACAGCTCTCTGCTGGGTCCCACTCACCCTTCCTTCTGCCTAAAATATGCTCTTTTTAAAAAGTTTTCCTTCAGTTGGAAGTTCTATGGCTTTTTGCTACTTCTTGGCTTCCTTTTGCAGTTTTTTCCTGACCTCTCTGCTGTGACTAGCTCTTCTCTGAGCCACATGCAGGTACTCCGTATTCTCATGCCCTGGCTCGTTTCATGATGTTTCATGTTGTTTTCAAAGGTCTGCCCTGAAGTCAAGTCATTGTGCAAGATGCAGGTTTTGCTTAAGAGCAGGCTAAAGACAAACAACAGAGAATACCTTCTGAGAAAGACTCAGGTATTTTTAATTTCATCCTCTTCAAGTGACATCATGTCCAAATGTCTGCTTGAAATAATGGGACTGAATCAGGACACAATTTTGGCTCTTCTTCCATATTCCACTCTAGTTTTGTGTCTTCTTTCAAATAATCTCCATCCATGTCTCCCCACAAAGATACCTCTCTTGGAATCATTCAGCTACGTGGCCTGATGCCATGCTTTGTTTGCTCTGTATTATACCACTCTTGTGCAAACTTACTTTGGTGCAGGGATTTGCTCTGCTTGGGCAAAGCTCTGTTTCTGCATGACTCCCATGATAGGAAAGCTTTGTAAATAAATAGTCATGGACACCTTTGCAAATTGTGAGATGGATAATGCCCTCCAGAGCATTTGATGTAAGGGCCCCAGTTCTTTGCCAGAGACTTAGGGACAGGACTTGACGATCCTAAAGTTCTTTTCCAGCCAAAGTGATTCTATGATGCTGTGACAACTGAACTTGGTGGTGATGCAACCATTAACAGCACCCAAGAGATTGGATGGGTGATTTAGTTACTAAGTCTTCTCTTGGATGGTCAGGGGGTGGGCCAGCTAAAGGCAGTCTCCCTCTATCTGGGTTTTTCTAAAGTTGCCTAATAAACCACATCATTTATTGGCTTCTGCAAGTCTCATTGGATGAGGCTTTAAGTTCCGTACCCTTGAGTTTTGCTGGTGCACATTTGTGTTTTCAACAAGGAAGATGGTGTTCAGCAGGCCATATTCTCAACTGGAATCAAATTATTGAAGCCCAGTAAATGTGGGGATGCTTTTACACCAGCTGAGACACTGTCGCACAGCCATCAGAAGAGGGATGCAACAATGGACAAGATGGGCTATGTGGAAGCCAATGGCAAATCTCCCAATGGTGTTCCCAGAGCCAAGACTTCACCCAAGCGGGTGTGTGACCTCCTTCTAGGGCCACACGTACCCTGCAGCATTCAGTAGATTAATGAAACCCCATCCCTGAGCTGCCATAAAACACATTTGTGGTCACGCATGCAGCTCTCGGGACAGGCTTTATCTCCTCTCTTTGTTTGCTGTGTGTGTTTTAACACAGAGCCTCAGGACACAACTTGGCTGTGGTACAGCATTTTGAATAAAGCCATCCCTTAAGCCAACCACAGCTAAGACGCTGTAATTTTCATAGAGACACCATGTACTTTTTATGCTCCTTAACTCAACTGTAGTCACAAATCCCTGTTTGTACTGGCAGATCCTGTGAAAATAAGCTTTAAGAGCTGCTTGAAAAACCTACCTCTGTAACGTTTAGCTGCATTGCCTGGTCTTGCCTTGCCTGTTAAAAGTAGCCCTGCATAGGTTGCCTTAAAAAAACCCCGTAAACTTTCCAGAACTTGCAATTCACATTATGTAGCATTCTGTGGAACCTATAATTAAAATTAAAAAGACATCAATCTGTTAAAAACCAGCTGTGCAATGATCTTCTGAGTGCAACTTGCCTATATACCAGTAGCTGGTCATTCTTGTCACTTGAACATCTCTTTAGCACACGACATTAGAATGACAGAAAGGTTTGGGTTGCAAGGGACCTTCAAGATCATCCAATTCCAGCCCCACTGCCACTAGACCATGCTACTCAGAGTCCCATCCAGCCTGGCCTCCAATACCTCCATGAATGGGGAGTCCACAACCTCTCTGGTTGGGGCAATAACTTTGCTAACAACCACATTAAAAGGGGCACTTTAAAGCTGTTTACTGAGACTGGCAACGGGGCTAAACACAATTCAACCTGCATTAAATTTCAGGGAAATTTATTATTTTCATGAAGCCCCCCAGACTCTGAGCTGGGATGATCCAAGCCACTTCAAAGGCATGATCTCTGCCCAAAGGAGCTTTCAACCAGACAGAAGCCCTAGAGGTGGGGCATTGGGGCAGCCAGGGAGACAAAGGGCAGCTGAACAGCATCAAGAGCTCCCAACAGTACAGGACAGGTCTTTATGCATGCAGTTGTTGTAGCTCACTAAATAGATTTATAGTCCTGCTTGGGTAATTTATTGTTGGCTAATTAGATATAAGATTAATTAAGTAGCTTGCTGGCCCTTAATTACAAATTTGGTTGCTTAATTTATTGTAATTTCTTCTAAATAATGACTATGCTCAAATAGTGCTGATTTATATTATGGTAGGATGCAAATATAATGAGCCTGACTCTATGTTGTGCAAAAGCCTCTTTCACACTGCTCCCAGGGCATAACAGGGTCTTAAAGTGAACACAAACATAATTCCTACCCTCCAAGGAGGCTTTATAGTACCAGTGCTCTGTGATTCACCGTGAGTCAGCAGCAAGCCACTGTAAAGGCCATGACTTGCCCAGCTGCTGAGAAATCGGGATCAAAGGAGCCGGCCTAGGACTCCCATGAGCCTGCCCTCAGACAGAGGAGCCCCGAGGGCAGGCAGTTGGTGTTTGTGCAGCACAACCAACTTGAGCAAGTGGGGGTTGCTCCAGCCTTCATTATTGACCTATTTTGCCTGCCAGCTCCCTCTCCCAGTTATTGCTCTGTTTTGTGTTGCCCTGTGCAAGCCCGGAGGGGAGCAAACCAGAGTGTAAATCAGAGCTTGGGCAGGAGCTCAGGAAAGAGGATGTGAAACACAGTGGGAGCAGGATGGCTCTGGGCAGGGGGAAGGTTGGATGCTGAAGTGTGCAGGAGGAGTGGCAGCCTGGACCAAGGTGAAGAAAGGCGGTCTGAAACATCTGACCCACAACTCCCATGAGGAATCCTGGCAGCAATTTGGAGCAAAACATTGTTGGTCGCAGCTGCAGCGTCAGGGTTGAGGTAAAAGGCTTTGCTTATAGATGTGTTGATTTTCTTCGCCTCCTCCCTTTCCTCTGCTGAAAACTAGATCCCTAATACAAGGAGGAATCAGTACAATACCTCCAGGTATATGGCATTTCTTTTCACTTTTTAAGCTCACCACACAGAAGCAACGAACAGATGGATGAGTCATCTGAATCCTTGCCCATAATCTTGACCACTGAAGGGATGACAAAACCATCATTTTGATTCCTTGGTCTCTGAAATGCTCACCCACTGTGTTATGGAGGGGTGTGTTTGGACTCAGCTTATGCACATCCATAACCACCTAATGAGAGGAATTCATTGACCACCAGACACCCCTCAGAACCCTTTCCTTCAGCTTGACAACACTGTGGAAGTGAGTCTGGGTCTGAATTTATGCCATTGATTAATATCCAGTTATCAGGCCCAGTGAAAGCAGTGCTACGTAAGGATATGATCTAGTCCTGACGGTCCCTGTTTGGATTAATATTTATGGAACCTGTAACCCCAGCTTAAGATTTGGGCTGTGGGATAGAAATCATGTTTTCCAGAAGCACAGCAGAGCCACATAAATGTCAGAGGGATGAAAATAAGGCTTTAGCAATGTCTCTGGTGCTGGGATGTAGGTTTTTGTAACTGGAGTGCAGTGGGAAGCACCCACTGCAAGGTTCAGCCTGGGGAAAGAGCCTCCTGTGCAGCTCCAGCCACACGAGCAGGAGCTGTGCCAAGACGAGGGGCTGTTAATTCCAACAGAGCTACCTTCAGAAAGGATCCTGTTGAGAAATCTGTCTCTAAAATTATCTTGACCCTCTGCCATACGCACACACACACTTTTTAAAGGGATAATAAATGAATCTTCTCTTTATCCATCCCCTTGTGAAATATAAACAATTCTTGATGTATTTGCAGCTTACACTGCTAACTGACAGCCTGCTAGCTGCTGGCATGATTACTTACAGTCTGGCAAGCACGAGACGGCTGCGATGCCTACGATGTGCAACCCTTGAAATGTGGTATTTTTCAATGTTGCTGAAGATCAGATTTTCAGATCTGCTCAGTTCTCATCTAAGCAGCAAAACAACTGGCCAGAGAGCCAGGAAACTCTGTCTTAAGACTGATCTCTGCTGAAAACCTGGCCTGAAAGTGTGTAATAAGAGGGGCAGATCTCTTGCGAAATGTTAATCTAAGCTGCAAGTGCTGAGCACTTGGAAATCAAGCACTGAATTTACACTTGTGTGAGCTGGGTTTTTCTATATGGACAGCTAAGTGGACCCTGCCTCGGTCCCATTTCAGGGAGTTGGATTCCTTGATGGGATTCTTTCTGAGTGAGAGTCTAAATCACAAATAGATGGAGCACTGACTAGGCACAGCAAATAAAATTCCTTATTTGCTCACATAAAAGCTGCATTCAAAAAGCAGGGCACCATCATGGCACACATCTGCTCTCAGCCAGCTAGCAAGCTGGAGCTCACCTCCATGCCAAAGAGAACTTGGAAACTTGCTCAATTTTAAAGCAGATCCTGCCTAGACCAGTAAAAGGCTTTTGTGGATATAAAGGCACCCATTGGCACTAGCCATGTGAGGAACAGCCCTACTTCAAAAACTTCTTGCAAAACAAAGGTGATTTGAGCATTCAGGTGCCCACTCTGGTGTAGACGAGACTGCACCAAACCTTTTCTCAGGCAGCAAACACTTCTGTGGGACCACACAGCACAAATTCACCAGAGACACAGGGAAGCATGAGAGAGTGGTACTTCTTTATCAAACATGTGCTGAAGACTGGGGTTTGGTTCCCTGTGGCCACGTAGGTCAGATCTGTCACTAGAAGATGCCAGGAAGGCAAGAGGGCCACTGCCTGGAGACACGCAATGAGTTCTTGCCCTTACAGAGCCGAGGTGCTGTGCTCTTCTATCAATTGGACACTAAAGTGATGACCAGGCCATCTGTCACCACCACCTCTGGGAATGGTTTGCTTCATTGTTTAGGAGAAAAACCCACACAAAATACACTCTTGGGGGGAAAAAAACCAAAGCAGCCCGCAATATTTATGTTATGAATCAGGGCAGACTTTCTGCTCCCACTGGCCTGCAAGAGGTTACAGGCTCCAAACCAGGTTAACACCTGAGTTTATAACAAAGTGAAGCTATTAAAGAAAACCATGAGCAGTTGAAGCGGGAGAAAAGGAGGGAATGGAGTCTGAGGAGGAAGAAAATTATGTTTTACTCTGCCTCCTGAAAACGGTGGGAAAAGGAACTTGTCCTTAGTATGTGTGTAGCTTGTACTGAAAATGGGAATGAAATTCAAGGTCAAGGACCACAATTGGTGTTTTTGCTCAAGGTGACTGACACAGAGGTCTCTGTACTTAAGGACTGTCTGTTATAGAAGAAAACCTTCTGGAGACAGAGCTGGGCAGAGTCTGTAGATACCAGAAATGTGCTGGAGATGCTGCTTTGACAGGTGGTCCATGAGCTGCTCTGAAACTGCTGTTAAAGAAAACAGCTCTCTCAGAGGACTCCATCAGTGCAGCACTTCTACAAGCATCACTTGCAAAGCCCCAAATGCCCCTTACCCATGTCATCTCACTCATTATCTAAAGAACTTATTTTTCCTGTGTTCTCTATTTTGCGGTCCTTATTTGCTGGCACATTGTGTCTATTATCAGTAGGAACACACGTGGGTTGCAATAATTTTTAAAATGATTTATGAGCCACCTGAACCCTTTCTGTGTGCCCACATCACCTCCATGCACCAAAAGTCTTTTGAGCACCATGGTAGAAGCACACCAGAGGTGCCAGCCCAATTGTCTGAAAGAAAAGAAAATAAATATTGCACTGGACAGTTTAGAAACAGTTAATGGATAGTAGAATTTTATTTCCTACACTGCTCTGGTTGGCACTTGGAATTTGGATATGAGTACAAGCCACTTTTGGCTGGCTGGGAGCACATCACTCTTTGGTATGGACTCAGTGCCGTGGTTCCATGCCAAGCCCTGATGATGCAATTCTCTCCTAGCCCTTAGTCTTTTTGTAATCATAAGTGATTTTTGTATTGGAAACTTTCAAAACAGTTGCCTAGCTCAGCCGATGTTACAAAACTCGAATGACTATTGAAATCACGGGATCCTAGAAATTGAGGGAAGAACAAACCACTGTGAAATTTCCCTGTATCTCTCTCATGCAACCTGTTCCAGAAAAGGAGATGTCACAAGACTGTTTCTTCTAATTTTAAGTATATTTGAACTTTTCCTAGTGTCTGCCCTAAAGGCCTGGGGAGAAATGACTGTATGCCATTACAGTTCTCTGGTGTTCCAGATAAAATTGTTTTTTAATTACTAACCAGGACAAACAGAAGCAGATTTGTGCTCATGCAGGGAGCAAGCAGATGTGAGTCCCTTCAGCATCTATTTGCAAGAATTACTGTGCACTCTATTCCCATGCTCCCAGGCAGACATGTCCATGGACTGTGCCGTATTTTTCAGCTTTACAATCAGCAGTTGTTTGCTGTCTTTCCTTCCTCTGTTTTCTGAATTTGGGCATTGCCCTTTCTAAGCAGCATTGTTTATGAGCAAGGTACATGAACCTGTGTAGTGGCCTTTCCTATATTCTTTTCTCTTTACAGAGGGGTCATTAACATACTTCTAAGTCAGGAGCACACAATATTTCTAGATCCCTGCATCAGAGCTGTGCTTCTGGAGGAGCCGGAAAAGAAGCCTTGAATGGATTGCCATGGCAGCCTGAACACCTGACTGACTGTGTTTCATTTCTGCCTCCAATCTGACCTAGTAATTTCGTCTTGAATTAAAAACAAAACAAAATGAAACAAAACCAACCAACAAACTAAATCAAAACCAAATCCACCTAAAACCCTCACGCTAAAAGGGACTAATCCTTATTTAGTGCCAAGGGAAAACAGTGGTTCCAGTTCAAAGTGGTGGCAGTTGCCAGTGATTACCTGCATTGTTTTACAAGAGAGGCCCCATTTTGAGTGAGTTTGTTACAACCTAGAGGCATTATTGTGGATAATATTACCGCAATTCTAGCAATATGTTACAATAAGTCGTGAGACCCTACCAATCTTCCAAGGGGGAAATGACAAAGTTGAGTGCTTTTTATCAGACATATGTGACATCCCAGCATCACTTTGCCTAGCAAACTGTCAATTTGCAGCAAATGAGACAACATTTTTCTACCCTGTAATTCAGAACAGCTCAACCAGCATGTGCTGCACAACTTCATCTTGTCTGCAAAAACTCTGTGTCTGCATCTTGTAACCTTAATCTCAATCTCTCCAGTTACAAACGTCCTCACCAATAAAAGAAGTGCTGCACACACTTGCACTTGCCTTCCAGGACTACTGAGCCATGACTGAGAAGTCAATCACTGGAGAGTTCCCATCTAAGAGCAGTTTAACACAGCAGTGCCTGAGTCCTCTCCGTAGCTTCCATGACACGTAAAGTTGTGAAAAACATGGTGCATTAAATACGTTGGCTGGAATGCTGCTGGGGAGTATTTTGTTAGGGCCTCTATGAGTTCATCTTTATTTGTGGTTTCTTAAATTCAACATGACCCTAAAAACTGGAGGGCAACTTGACACCTCTGAAATATTGCAAAATGCCAGCAAGTTCTGGGTATGCCAGAGCCCAGGAGCTTTGTGAGTAATGGCTGTCAAGCTCTGGCCATTGTTCTCAGTGGAGAAGTATTGTCCTTTGTTTGTTTTTTTTTTAAGTGTAGTGATCAAAATTGTTTTGGCATCACTTGCTGCTCGGGCTGCCAGGCCCAAGCACAGAAACATTGCTGGCACAAGCCAGGCAAACAGTGTGATTTTTTTTGAGCCTGGGAGAAATCTCCTTCCCACAGGAGAGAAGCAGAGAGGCTTTAATTGTCTTGGCATTCAAAATACACCTGGGCTGACAGGGCAGGGAAGGAGGAATACGTACCCTTGAGCTCAGCTCAGCAGGGTTTGCAAAGAGCAAATCTGTGACAGGGGTGCGGCACTTGGGAACATTGTTTAGTGTTGAACACGATGGTGCTGGGTTAATGGTTGGACTTGATGATCTTAGAGGTATTGTTATTCAAAACTTAATTCAGTTGCAATCCTCAGTACCCCTTCAACCACCTGTCTTGCTCTCAACCAACACTTCCATGTGCCTCTGCACCCATAAGAAGTGTGTCCATGACAATGAGCCTGGCAGCCAAGCAGCCCCTGATGATTTTTGGTGACTAGGTTGTCCAATAAAAGCCTTAAGTAGGCCGATGCAATTAGATGTCAGCACCCATTGCCTTAATATGTAGGAGTTGTGCTTCACACCATTAGAGCAAATTCACACCCAATTTGCATTCTGACCCTTTGCAGCCCTGTTATCTAGGAGTGTCTTTTTCTCGTGATAAATGTGTAAGTAATTGCACGCTGAGGAGGTTGTTGGTATGGGCAGCTTGGTGGGGCTTTCGGCTATGCTTATCAGATTTTTTTGGTGTCTTTTTCAAAGAAAAGACATAAAAAGTGAAACATGAGCTGATGTGACTGGTTTTATATGCTGTGAAGCTGGGGCCTTGAACAGTTTAATATTTACCACCATCAATCAGTCCTTTCTCCCCAGCTGAGAATACATTTGGGCTCAGCTCACTAAAACTGCTGGGTTTGCCAAAACAAGAAGAAAAATCAAACCCAACAAACAGAAGATATTTTGTCCTATTTCCTGAGACCTGTTAGCTTGTAACATTTTATTCTAAAATGCATTTTTCTTTGTTAACAGCACAAACTATTCTGTGTAGAAGAGTTTGTACAAAAGACATGATAGCTGTTTTTGTATGTGACGGACCCTTAAGTCATGAAAAAATATCATGCACGTCACTGGATTTTAACTGGAAGATTTAAAATACTTAAAGAAATGCAAATATTTGTTTGGTTTTACTTACTTATCACCCCAATGAACTCGGTTGTAGGCTTGGTCCTCATAAGGGCCATTCACTTAAGAGTTGGACTCGATGATCTTTGTGGGTCCCTTCCAACAAAGAATATTCCATGAAATCTGTGTAAGTCTGTAGGATCACCAACATTAAGGGTCCAAAGCCTGAAAAAGAGAGGAAAATCATGGATGCAGATGAGAACAGTGTCTCTTCAAAATCTACTAATATTTTCTAATGTTATTTGCTACCTCATGCAAGAGAAATGCCTCATTTTTTTCCCAAGAAACACACTGGATTTCAAACGGGAAAAAGTTGCTTTATACAATGGGACCGGGCGGCAACAAGGAATTGAATAATTTCCAAGTGTGACCAGTAACAAACAGTATACACCATGTGGCATACATCAGCCACACGGGGGTTTGCTGTACTGTGAAGTTTTTATTGCTGCGGGTTTGGGTTGTCTGCATGACACATGAAATGACAGAAAGACAGAAGCCCCATAGGCTCTGACCAGCAAGAGCCATTCAAACTTCATAGCCACCCTCAGAGTTGCAGGCCAAGAACAAAAATGAACGCGTGGGAAGAAGAGTGTTTCTCAACACAAAAAAAACAACAACAACCAAAAAAGCAAAATTTGGAAAGTTTTCAGAAATCTTACAATGGAAAGAGTGTATTCTATGTAACTGCTTAGCTTTCCCATCGAGTTATAATTGCCTACTTCAGTAGCCAGTTATATGCATAGAAAAGCCATTCCTGGTCTCCAGAGATCGGTGCCAAAATATATGTGATGAGATAAATGGGGTGGAAAAGCCTCATTTTACGGAGTTTTGAGGCAGCGGGAGAGACTGAAACCTAAATCAGAGAACTTATTTGTGTGACTAAATATCCTTCTAGAAATAGGCTTTAAAGACTTGGCTGCTCTGGCACAGAAATCTGCAGTAAGGTTGGACTCCCCCTGAGAGTCTCCATCCAGAAGCAAGTTGAATCCTCACAGTGTTTGTTCCCTGCCTTTGCAAAGCACCTCAGTTTTGGACATCCTTCTATGTCTTGCAACAGCTTCAAGTCATCACCTCCTTGAAACCTATGAAACCTGCTCTCTAAGCAATCTGGGGGAGTATATGCTCCTAATTGTTCCTAATTAGGGGATTGCTGAGGAGGGTCAAGCCAAGACGGAAATTCTGCTACTCTTTGCTCATATCTCTTGCCTCCTGTTGTCCTCAGCCTTGCTCCTGCTCGTGTGCTCTCATATCATGTGAAGCAGCATGAATTAATTTGTAAGTAGTCTTCATGTCTAACATCAGTTAGATGGTACAGACAAAGCTTTTCCTTTGTAACTCTCCCTAGCTCCTGAGAAGAGCATCTCTTGCCCTTTTCAGAGAACATCTTTTTTAAATTAAGTTTTTTATTGAGCTGTTCAGAAAAATCTGAATTACAGAGCTTCAAAAATACAATTAGCATAATGTAACAGTAACATCACTAATGAGGGCATGCATTCACCCAAGGGGCATGACTTCACAGAGCACAATAGCAGCTTCTTTCTGCAATACCAGAAAGACCCAACCCAGGCAACCACCCCCTTTGTGTTGTACAAGCTGAGAACTGCCTCCACGGCATGGCCGCTGCTCCACACAGGGATGCTGTAGCTCTTGCAAATGTATGAATGGCCTGCAAACAACATGACACACCATCGAATGGAAGTAGTAGAGAACAAACTTCTGAAGTGACAGCAAAGTAAATGTTTTTAAAATGTAACCACTCCCTTTGGCTCCTTCAAAAGCTGATGAAGAACTGCACCTAAAGACCAACCTCCAAACCACAGGATGAGTGCAGATTTCATGTGATATAGGAGGGTTACACCAGGCATAGCTGAAGGGACAGGTATTCATAAACATAGCAAACTTCTGACAGAAGGTAGAGATTTTCAGTCAAAGAGAACTGGAAATGATGCCATGTGTTCACTTGCAGACTTGCCTTAATAAAATTAATTAATTTAGCCATGCACACCACCATGTTTTGGGTGGTCAAGCTCCAGTATTGTTGGCTAGAAATCCTCTCAATATTTGTTTTCCAACATTGTTTGGAGTTTTTTTGAGATGGTGTTTTAAAACTAGAGAAGCATCTTATGTACAATGCCTCAATGCATGTTCTCCAATTTTTTAAGGGTTTTCTTGTAAGAAATCCAGCTTCTGCTGCAGATATTTCTGCATGTAGTAACAGAACTGTGGATTTTTACAGAGTATTGCAGCACAAGAACATAGGTCCCTATTCAGAGCTTGTGTTTAACTTGGAGTACTTGCACTTAACCAACATTTAACCATGTGGGTTGAAGAAGGTTAGAGTTTCCTAGCCCTAGCAGTGCCGTGTAACTGTTCATGCAGGGATATTTAACAGGAGATTAGATTTATGCAAGCTCTGCACACATTTTTATACAGATCTTGTAGTCAGCAAACTTTCCAAACTGACCTCTGCAGTTCCCCTCACTTAACTATATCCCATTCTTTCAGTTTTTCTCGCTTATCAAGAATATTTTTTATCCTGACTGAATCCACTGAGAGTTTACCAGTGTGTCTTTAATCGGAATTTGTTTGACAAAGAAATAAGTATTTCTTAACTTCTCCTTACATACAATATTATGCCTGTGCTTCCCTCACAAAAGTACTGGTCACTCCAGTGATGCCTGATGATGGCAGCCTGACGACTAAACGTTGTATTTGTCCATCAGATTCATCAGACAAATAACCCACACCACTGAGTGCCACATCCAAATGTTTCTTGAATGCCTCCAAGGTGGTGACTCTGCCACTGCTTTGGGCAGCCCCTTCCAAAGCTTAACAACCCTTTCAGTGAAGAAATTCTTCCTGATGTTCAGCCTGGACCTCCCCTGGTACAACTTGAGGCCATTTCCTCTTGTCCTGTTACTGACCCCCACCTGGCTACAACCTCCTTTCAGGTAATTGTAGAAAGGAATAAGATGTCCCCTGGGACTCCTTTTCTCCAGAGTAAACAACCCCATTTAACACTGGAAAAGGCAAACTTCTCTAGGTCCCTCCCCAAACTGGGGAGGGGTTAAGGTTTTATGAGATGGACTTCTGACACAAAATTTTAGTTGCCACAAATCTTTGTTTAAAATGAGTCCAACTATATTATTTGGAGCTCAGAAAAAAATTCCAGGAGAACCAGGCTCAGGATTGCACTCCTCATCCCCTGCAGGATCAAAAACTCCTGCTGGGAGAAAATAGGTGTCACAAGGACTATTACAGAAAATAGCATTAAAATTGCCTGACACCTCCCTGGTTTTCCTTATGACAAAGGTCAAACTGTTGTCCAATCTGCTGGAATTGCTGAGCTGATAATTTTTGATGCCTTTCACATGTTTTGGCTGCGTAGCTGTCACTGGCTCATCTTTTGAGGTTCACCCAGTGTTGCACCCACAATAACTGATTTAGAGATTATGCAAGGGCGCATTGTGAAAACTGCTCTGAAGCAGGATACGTGCTCACCGTGCTGAAGTGAAAAAGTGCAGGGGTTGGAAGTTGCAAACAGAGCTGTGTATACAAAATTCATTTTCTGGCTACTCCCTTGAACGGAGAACAGCTAATCTTAACAAAACAAAAGCAGACAGGCAAGAGACATGGTCCAGAAAGGCACAGTCAACCTGACTTATCAAACAACTGTGTTTACCTTTTGACACTGTTTTATTCCATTAACAATTACTGATCTAAGACAGTTCTGCTAGGGTATTGGAAATCTTTACTGCTCCAGGGGAAAAAGTGTATTCTCTTAACAGTTTTGTTAGCTCAACAATTTATTCTTTATTTATATTGGCTTTGATGTGAGAGAGGAAAGTGAAAAAGAATGTAGAAAGTGGGCAGTTTCATAATACAAGTATATTTATCAAGTGAAAAAGACTTAGAAGACGAGGAAAAACTGTAATGTGAAACACTGCAAAAGCACAATTAGGAGCATAAGTATGAAATTATGCAGTCTAACTTGATTTCAGCCTTTGCTTGCACGGTATGAAGATAAAGTTTTTTAATGGCATTTCCAAAAAAATAAATACCTGCTTTTATGATCTAAAACTCAACCAGGAAACAGCACCAGCAATTGACATCACTGGGAGGAGGAAGTTGTAGTGTGCAGGAGACATGATGGCTCAACACTTTCTAAACTGCTGAAATGTGCCTGAGATCAGCAGTGTCTCTCAAAGGGTGTTTGGATTGAATTTATCTGAGGAGGAAGAAGTGGAAGGGCAAGCATGAAAATGCTTGATGATATTTCTGTGGTCCAATGACCATTATATGGATTTAGTACCATCATTAGTGTCCTGCAGAACTTGTGGGCTCAGAGAAAAGCTGGTATCTCTGTCCTATCCTGACCTCAGATTCATGATATCTGAGTACACATCACTTTGACATCAGTCTTGGATTTATATCTGTTTGGTGTGCTGAAGCAGCCCTACTGGCCTCACTTTCAGGAGGAGAAGGGTGACACGTGTCCTACGGCTTCCCTGCACGAGAAAGTTGCACAAGGTGACAAACCTCCCTTGTGAGCACACTCCCCTTCTGACTCAAATAACATTTCTTTTTTTCCAGTTTGGCTCAAGCCAAGATGAAAAAAGCACTGTTGCACTGGATCAAGCACTTGTGGATGACTGTTTGACACCAGCAGATGCACAGTGAGGCTGCTGGGGAGAGGCAAAGCCCAAGTGTCCCTCAGAGGGACAGCAGGCAGCCCATGACAGAGGAGGACACACAGCCTGTGTCTTCCAGAGCCTCTGAGACTCCTCCCTGGACCCTTCTGGCCTCTCATTTCTCTGCACAGATGTGGAAACTCTTGCAGACAGCATCGAGGGACATGGATCTTCCTAGTTAACAAAGCTTGCCTGATTTCCTCTCTAATAGGAAATACATGACATCCTAAGCATTTGGCTTGGTTTGGACTCAGTCTGGCTTTTCCCCTCCTTTCTGAGAAAAATTTTCCTTGTCTAAATGTATACAGAATTGCAGATGGTCATGCACAAGCTTTGCATGCTTGGGAAAGAAATAATGGGTTGCACCTATGATGCAAAAGGTTTTATTGCTTGGAAAGCTCCTCAGTTGTGTAAATGGGAAGGGGAGGATGAGAGAATCCCTCAGTGGTTTCCTGTCCAAAGTCCAGCTCCTTTCCAGAGAACAGATGTAATAATGAGACAAGGATGGAAATGTCTTGTTTGAGTAATTTCTTCAATTTACCTGATTTGGGGCAATTCCTGGGATTCCCTCCAATGACCCTTCCCTTTCTCTGGTCCCTGTCAGGGATTATAAACTGGGACATCCTGTCTGGAATGGTGGTTGTGCACAGCCCTGTCTTCAGACACTGGTACTTACTGGCTGAGCGAGGAGATTGCCCACACCTATGAAATGGATGAAGTAAGGACCATGTTTTCCATATGCAAGCTTGGAGACATTGATCAGGCAGGAATTTGTGTGCATAAACTGGACAAGTGTTCATTCAGACATCTGATTTGACTATCCCAAGGTATGTTTTCTACAAGCACACGGGAAGACACATGTTTTTACTGTTTTAGAGGTTGCTTTGAAAAAAAAAAAAAAACCTACCTTTTTTTGTATCTAGCAGAAAATCTTTTAATTTAAAGGATTGCTGGGAAAGAGTGCAACAGAATAACTCCCAGCTGACCCAGTCTAAAGGGGAGGACAATCCAAGATACTCTTTTCCCCTGATCTTTTTTCTTTTTCATGAGAGACTCTTCTCAGGCAACAGGGTATCAAATATCCTATGTGGCAGACAAAGAATTCTGTTTCTCTTCTTAGTTTCTTATCCAGTTGTTGTCAAAGGGGGAGTTTGTTTTTCCTGTATGATCGAAATAATTACCCTGACAAGGCAAAGGACTGGGACAGATGTTCTCCCTAACTAATAATAAAAAGTGTCCTTCAGCTTTTTGCTTGCTGTGAAATCCACTACCATCCCATGATATCCCACAATGGGATGCAGGTAGTGAATATTTTAGGAAGTGGAGTGTTGTTGCTGATATTCCTTCTTCTTTCAAGAGAGGACAGGACAAAGTGTGCAGTGTTAAATTAAATTGTATGCTCACTCTCTCCAGTGAGGAGAACAACTTTTTGAAAAGCTCCTAATTGTTTCAGGTTACCTACTCTTTACAAGACAGAATTATTATAGTTTTGATATTTCACCATGAAATGGTGCTGCCAGCTGTCAACAGCTCAGGGAACAGTTAATTATATTTTTGTACAGCTGTTCATGAGAGTGTAAAAAGCTGCTGTTCTCCTCCTAAAAAAAAACCCGTAAATTCTTGGCATCAGTTCTTTGGGGAGAATAGTTAACAAGTGTCCAAAATATTTGCAACTGGAAAGCCAATTCTTCTTCTTCTTTTTGTGAAGTAAAAATGCATTTCCTCTGGTGCACAGAGCTGTATAAGAAACTCCCCGGTTAAAATAAAATTGGAGTGAGTTGGAAAATAATCTTGTGTCAAAGTATTCACAGGCTTCAAAACAAGAAGGACCTGGCCATGTTGCTGTTCTCTGTGAACCCATCATGCTCTTCCCTAACTGGGAAGCCAGTGCCATGGTCCACTCACCTTGCAGGTGTCCAGAACATCTGGGAATGTCAGCTGGAAACAGCACTGAAATGGATATGGCAAGATCCAGATCTTGCAGTTTTCCCTAGAAATAGGCCCTCTGCGTGCCGTGGGCTCCGGGGCAGTGTTGGTGCTCTATGAACGTGAAGAGAGACCCTTGCAGTACCCTGATGGCTCCTACAAGGCCTACGAGAACAAAGCCCTTGCTGAGGTTGGTTAAGCAGTTGGTGGCAACAAACGGCTGCAAGGGAGGATGGCAAGAGCACTGGAAAATGCAGCTCAGAGACGTGAGTGCCCGGCAAGAATCAGTGTGCTGCTCTACACCTTGAGAGAGGACTCAGACACTGCTGCTAGAGGCTCCTCAGGCATCCCCTGCCCAAGGCCCTTGCACGTAATGAGATGCACAAGCACATTGGCTAAAATCTGCTGCCTTGACAGCTGGTTTGAAAAGCTAAACAATAAAAATAAAAATAAAA
>WBMZ01003490.1:0-93618 GCA_013400975.1 Atrichornis clamosus | reverse complement strand
CCCTGCAGCCCCTGCTACCAAAAAAATAGGTCTAGCAAAACCACGACATTGTAATAAATAGGATATGTTTTCCATTACTGTACGTTAAACTTTTGTTTTGACAGAGAACAATGCAATTTGAAATGTGAACTTGTTAGCCCAGTAAAACCAACTAATGTAGAAGAGGAAGACAAAATGTTCCTGTTTTTCTTGTGTAACAATCATCTGACACAACTGTGGTCCATCCACTCTTATGCAGAAATGAGTTTGTAGCAAACCCTAAGTAACATCCACACCCTAACACACACCCTCTAGAAAGAAGGGGATTTAAGTGTGTCCTGCAGTAGGGTTTTTCCGAAGTGAAGACCAAATTTAAGACCATTTTACACACAACAGCTTACATAAGGCTTTAATAACTGTTCTTCAGTTTTTTATTTGACACCATCTTACCCATCATTTTGCACCTAGAATGATTTTTTAAATATTGAATCATCACCTGTAGAAAAAATGTTTATTTTTGAATATTGATACTTCTGTAATTGTCCATGGAATGTAAACGCCCATACACTACCAAAGGTTTTTCCCTATTAGATGAACTACATTTTTCCTGCTTTCATATACAATTTTTGTTCTATCTACGGTGAATAAAGAGACTAATTGATCCCTGATATTTTACAAGGAAAGGCAAAAATGCTTCTGCACAGTATTCCGGTTTAATTACTCTGCATTAGTACCTTAATAAATTTTGCATAGCATCAGCAGTTATGAAGGGTAATAAACTGAAAGAATTTGGACTGTGAAGTTTGCTATATTACCAACCCCTATTTAATTCCTAACCCCTGTTTAATGCTACACGGTTGTGTAGCAACCTCACACAACAGTGCAGAGGTGAAAAAAAGTCTTGTTAAACTTTGGGGATCTACTGGATACATTGTGGAATTCCAAAATATTTTAGTTGAAAGTACTGCACTGTGAAAAATTCGAGTTATTTGAAAGACTTAAATAAAAAGCTTGCCTGTTTATTGTCCACATAACCATTCATTCCCATGCAAAAGGGGTCTAAGTGCCATAAAACAAGAACAACAGTATTCCCACTTCTCACTCATATTAAACAAGAGTTAAAAAAAAAAAATTGGTACATAAATACAAAGACATTTAGTGCTTATTCATGAAGAAAAAAGATAAGTACAAAGGCATGCAATGGCCAGAGGAGTTCAAGTAGTAGTAAATTGGAAAAGATTACAGTTTTAGTTGAACCACACACAGGTAATACACAGTCAAGATAAGGGGAGAGGTACAAATGTTAGTATTGCTGAATCTGGAAACTGAAAAATAATGTAAGTATTTTACTATAAAAATTATCAATTATATAGTGAAATATAGAGATAAATTATTTCCTGACAGCATGTATGTGGAAGAGGACAAAGCAAGCTGTCTGGTTTTACAACATTTTCTGTGAAGATGTTAGTGATAATTAAGAAATGCATTAGTTTGGTCTTTGTTTCAAAATTCCCTGAAATCCTCTGACTCAAAGGAAAGCATGTAGTTCTCATAATTCATTGCCTGGGAGTTTCACATCCATCACTGAATTTGTCTTTACATTGTTTGTGGAGGGAAATATTATTTTTTCAATTTCACAAAAGCAAGGGGTGAAAGGGACTACCAGAAATATTTCATAAAATAGCTTCCTGGGCAGGTTTGAGCAAAAAGAAATTATAGAAAACTTTCTGAAAATTTTGGCTTCTAAATAAGGCCTTAAGGCAGTAAGGGAAGCATTAATCAAATGTTTCCAGAAAGAGAAAATAAGATCCATGTTTTGTTACAAAGGTTTCAGAGACTTTGGCTTTGTCTATACATCTGTAATTAATTAAATGGGCCGGGAAATGTTCTCAGCCCTGAGGGCAATCTGTACAAGCATTTGCCTTCCAGAAGAAGCAAGTTGTATGCATGCAGCCCTTTGGCCTGTGCTGCCCAGTGGAGTGTGATGAGTATTGAGCAGAGTGGCCTTGCTTGGCAGAGACAATGGCAAGGATCATGCCAGCAGTTCAGCAGTATGGATAGTCACCTGCCAGGTGTTTGAACCTATAGCCTCTCCCTCCTTTTCTTGCTAGTCTAGTCATGGTCTGCATTTTGCAAATATTGACGTCATTTGAGTGCATTTGATGAAGTCTTGAAGCTGTAATCAAGTAGATATATCTTGCAAAGTCACAGCTACAGGAATTTTCCTATGTTCTTCTTGGGAAAAAAAACCCCAACCAAACACAACTCCAAACAAAACAACAAACCCAAAAGCAAAATCTAAAATAACAACATTAAAAACACTTCACACCCCTTGTCAAAGAGTTTTCTAGAATCTGTCAAGATATATTTTTTGTTTGCTTACTTCCATCACCTTATTCTCCTAGTGTCTGAACTCCGAACAAGCTACCACACAGGTTATTGTTCTTGGTGTACTGACTTTGCTTGCATGCTGGTGTCACCCAAATTTTGGAAGAGGTCTCTTCCTGAAGTACAATATGGATTAGATAGTGCTGTCTCTTCAAAATTTGGCCATCAGTTGTGTGCAAATCAATTCAATCCTTCCAAAACAATAGTAAGTTTGTTAAATGCTGACTTCACTAATACTTCTCTCTTTGGCAGAAATTGTCAGGTTTCTGGCAAATCTAGTCCATTAGTTATTCATCTCTTAATTTGCTGAAATTAGCTGTCAGATGCTGGGATTGTTTCCAAGACAAGGTCAATGTAGACCTGAAAATCTTTCTTTAAAGCCTTTTCTTCTTGTGTTGGTAGCTGCATAATTTAAGCTATGGATGGTGGCCACTGCCATGAGTGTTTTTGCCTTTGCATTCAGTGCTAAAAAAAAATCAGTCAAAATCTTGAAGTCTAATGTAGAATGTTATGCAAAAATTTTGAGCCCGAGAATACCACTGAGTGCTAATGTTTTTTTTCAATATTAAAATGTGAGAAGAAAAAAATTGACTGCTATTGTGTCCTTTTCTACTTCAGGTTATCAGTGAATTTCTGTAAAGACTTTCTCATGGCCATAACTCTTGCATGGTCTTCTTCCAACTACTTTGTCTATGTGTTTGTCTACGTCGTGCTGATCACAAGAAGCTGTACCTAACATTGCTGTTGTTATAGAATGACTCTGTAAAAAAACATAGTCTTAGAATGGTTCTTTTATTTTATGTTTTCCTGTGACTTTTTACAGTCACATATGTGACTCTATAACTGCAAGTATTAAAAATAGTCTTTAAAAGTTTCTTCATTTATTCATCATAGCCAGGTTTCATCTTAAATTAGAAACATCCTTGATAGCAAAGGTTTGTCTAAAAATTTCTGAATTTCCTATTTATTTAGGTTACACTTATGAACTTTGCAATTCATATTTTCACTCACAGGGGTATCCATTTTTTCAACCTCTGCCTTTATTAATCTTAATATTTGTTGACATCTCTACTGTAAATGTACACATTCTGGTCATATATTTGGATATTTAGAACTAATAGATGAAAACATGTCTGAGCCACAACCAGTTCTGCTAATGGAGAGTGGAAAGGCACTACAAATTAGATCTGAATGCTTGTTCTAGAGATGCTCAGGTAGTGAAAGTCCGTGACCAACACCCACCAGGTACACAGCTTCCTGACAAGGGCTTTGCTGCGGGTGTGCAATGATCCTTTAACTGCGTAGATTTGCCAGGAACCTACACTAACACCTGGCTGTGGTAGTGCTTTGGTCACTGACATTCAATTTAATGCCCAGAGTACGTGTTTTTGTCTGTGTGTCCTTACAAATGCACAATTTCCCTGACGGGCTTCAGTTAATTCTTCACAGTTGTGACTTTCTCTTTTCCTCAATATTGCCTGGTAAAATCCCTCTTTTGGTGCTAACATGTAAACTGTGTTGCTATTTTTTAAGGCTTCGTGAGACCTCACTTTTCCTAGTGCGAGATCTGGGTCTAAATAAAGCTGTGCTGGCACACTAGCATCTCTGATGCTATCAGCTATCTTGTCTTTTATTAGTGTCTGCTTTTAATGTTCCATTTTTGCAGGGTTCAGCAAGACTAAACTGCAGTAGCTAAAATCTGTTTCTTTTTTCCCCCCCTCTCTTACTCCTGGAACCTTCCGATAGATTTGGCATTATCAAATCTAACATTCTCTCTGCCCAGCCTATTAATATGAAAAGTCCCTTGTGTTTTGTTGTATCCTTTTCTTCCATTGACTCTCTGGGAAGGCACATAGAGGGTCTTCAGCAGTGTCACCTGTGGCATAGACCAGAATGTTTGCCTGATATTGCCAATGATGCTACAAGGCCCTGATGCTGCTGAAGTCTCTAGACAGAGCAAGGCCCTCACAGTGGCCTTTATCACACAGATATTTGTAATCTTTCCTCTTTTCCTGTTAATTCACCTCTGCAACAGTGTTGCAAGGTTTCTTTATCTTTATTCCTCCTTTGGACAGCATAATTCTTTCTACTCCTTGTGTCACCGATGCCTAATATTTGAGCTTCAGCTGAAAAAAATCTCAAATGAGGATATTCTTTCTGCTTACTGTCCTCACCCTTCTGCAATTTGGAGTCCTCTCTGAAAAACTGCACAGACCACTGCCCAGCCCTTTGCTTCATCTGCTGGTATAAAGACACAGCTCATTTCTGGTGGTTGAATTGACATTTTCCAACCACAGAAATATCAGTCAAAACAAATCTCTTGCCCAGAGATTATGGGTAAAAGCTGTGGCTCAAGGTGAGCTTCGCAGTCAAACCCATTTGTACCTAGCAGGGAGTTCTAACCGAGGCCCAGCTGTGAGGGTTGGATGAGCCTTGCAAACCTCCCTTCACCAAACTTCAACCCCCCAGGCAAAGGGGATGAAATGTGTCAGTATTGTGGCTGTAGAATTTTCTACGGTGAACCTGCCCTTGCCAGTACAAAAAGGTACACAGAGAGCAAAGATCTGACCCATTCAGTTTCAGTTACCCTAGGAAGAGTATTTCTTTAAAATTTATCACCATGTTTTGGCAAATTTAATTTGGCTTTGCTAACACAACAAACCAAATGTCTCAGATCCCTCACCTCTGGAAGAAGTGGTGTATAAGTATGCCTGTCATATCAATTTCAAGACAGGGACTAGAAAATGGAGTTACGACAAGGTGAAGCAGTTCAATGGTTGGGATAAGCTAAGCAAGTGCAAGGCTCACTTGGTCCTGTTTACTGGGGTTAAGCCACAAGAGGAGTGGGAAGCAGTGCAGCTACCAGTCTCAGTTGTGCCTTTTTATTACAGATATATACAATCCTACTCCTTTGTACTTATATCAGAATTATTTTCTGAAGATGTCTATTTTAGTGACTGAAGAATTCCTTTCCTAAAAGCTTATTTACAAATTAAATAAAAGGAAATGTATGTATGTTTTAAAGTAGAAAAGTGTGTCTAAGAAATGTGTCCAGCACATACAAGAAAGACCAGGCAATGATTCTTTTATCAAAATTGAGTGTGAAACCCAATATTTTTGTTAACAGAAAATTTATCCTAAGTTAATGTTCTGATCATCAATTTTTTTCTTTTGCTTAAAAAAAAAAAACCAAACGCCAAAATCGCAAACCTTCAAATAGCTTTTGCTGGCTACAAATACATAATATGACTATGAGAGATATATATCACCAGCCTGCAATTTCAAGAATGCTACTTATCTTTTCATCTCACAAAAATAAGCCAAAACCCCAAAATACAAGCACATACTGAAAATAATTTTGAAACAAGAGCACAGCAACTTTGTCTCTAAAAAATACTCCAGTGATTATGAAGGGACAGAAGAGTGATTTTACAGTTTTTCATTTTAAAGGAAGAGAATTTATAGAATTGTCAGGAAGCTCCTATAAAACAAAACAGCTACAAAGAGCCAAATTTCTTGGCCTGGCTTCCAGAAGCTATGTTACTAGGTTTTGAATCAAGTAATTAAACCCAAATTTGCAGATAGCCATGCAGATTCAACATAACCTGGGAGATCCTTCATGGACTTGTTACTTTGCCTTTGATGACTCTGGGCATCTTGCTAAGGCTGTCTACCTCAGTCAGGTAGAATACCAGAAGGCAAAAGGATAATATCAACAATACATGAAGCTATTTTTATAGTGTCTGAATTGGTCTCTATGGCAACATTTTTAAACCTATTTAGATTTTTTTTTTTAAATCTCCATCTCTGCCTTCCCCTTCGTGCATTATTCTGTTGAGTGACAGATATTGATAGAAAGATAAAACACAATGTCCACACACAAACACCTGTCAAGTTTGGAAGAGTAGGTGGTTGTTTGCTTTATATTTGACCTTTCCCTTAAACAGATATTTCAAAAACATCCCACTAAACTTCTTTCCTTTTCTTTGAGGAAAAGTTACTAGGAAAGAAGAAAGATACATTCAATTTGCAATCCAATTACACCAAATATGCACAGACATAATTTTTTGAGTTGGTGTTTGATGAGATTGGTGTGTGTGTCATCATCACTGCTTTATATTTGGGGAGGCAAATACAGGAAGGAAAATAAGAGAGTTTTCCAAGGTCATCCATCCAGCTAGCAGTTTCACTGATTGTAGTAGCAGATTTACACATTTTCAGTGCCTTAACAAGCGGCTTCTGATATTACACTTTATACCTAAGCTCTCCTTATTTGGCAGGTTTACATTTCTGGCTCACTATATCCTTGCCTCTCTCTTCTGCTGTTGCATGAAAAATGCCCACATACAAGCAGGAAATAGGACTATACCCTGAGAACTGCTAAAATGACTAGTTCAAAAGGTCCTTAAATTCACAGAGAAAAAGAAATCTCTGTGAAAGTAGAGGAAATTTGTTTTTGAAAATCCCATTTAGCTATATTAAATCAAAGTATTTCATGTAAGAACAGTAGGTCTGAAAAGTATGTTTTTTATTTGAGGTAAAAAATCTTAAACTGCAGAGTGATGGCTGTAATGAAGTGGGGATGATAGTCCTGGGCAGTACTGGAGTAAAAGCAGCTGGTGCTGGGCTGGGCTACCTGCACAGAAGAGTTTAACTGAGAATCTGGACCTTTGTGTAAACAGACTGCAGAGAAGTGCTTGTTTTCACAACTGTGGAGATGAAAGGGATTTTCTGCACACTGGAAGAATTCCTATCCCTCATGAAGTGACCTGATTTTTAAATTATCTGGTATAATTTTGCTACCTGCCAGCTTTAGAGCATAAGAACAGCAGTATCAGCTCAGCACAGTGATCTGCCTTGTTCACCGTGCTGTCTACATTAAGCAGACATACAGGAAAGACTACAGAAACAGGGAATGAATGATCCTATCTCTGATATGACTTCATGACTTTTTGCAGTCAGCAATTTAAAGATTCTTCTGAGCCAGGACTCCATCCAAAGCATCCATCAGTCAGCCTATTCTCTAATCCACTTTAAACTCATTTATCTCTTTGGCTACCTTCAAATCCTAAAGCAGTGCTTTCCACATTTCAATTTTGTGGTGTATCAATGACATAAAAATAAAATAATAGGTTGAGCATCCTAGTTCTAACACTTAAAATTTTATTTGAATGCAAATGACATTATTTGTGTCCTGAGTAGATTTGTTTGTCTTTAGAGTCACTCACAATAACTGGAAGTAAATTTTAAAAAGCACCACAGATGAGACTGATTCATGTGTATCCAACACTCAGACAAAATTGCAGATGATCGGCTGCATCCTGTTGGCTGTTATGTTTCATGCAAAAACCAGAGTGCTGTGATACAAGCCAAAGTGTCATCATTTCAGCTTCATCAGAATGTGCTCATATTTTTAAGCACCAGCAATTTTCTTACAAATACTATAAACTCTGCAATTTATTTAATTGAAAATTTAATATTAGATAGTTTGTGATTTAGATTAAGAAACTGCAAGAGGAAGTTTTGAAATGTGTTGGTGATAGTTTATTGAGATCAAGTGAGCAATTAAATTGGGTTTTCTCACCAGAAAAGTTTGCTGGTTTTTTTTTTTAAAGTCAGTAATATCAACCAGTACTTTCATGCCACTTACAGAGAACAAGCTGTTTTACAATTGGCCAATTAAATGTACAATAAAACAGTAAAAAAATATATTTAAAAAATGTTTTTAATGGCTAAAAATAGCAAAGTTATTTACAGGAGAGAGGGGAGAAAAAGCCACAAAATAGCCACTTCATCTGGATGAAGTTGATTCAACAGTAGTTCTAAAGTAATTAGTAACAAGCACTTACCATAAAGCCATCACAGCATTGCCACCTTCCAGGGCTGAAAACAATTTATCTTTAGAAACTGTATGCCTAGTGTGGATTGAGAGGGTAATATTAATGAAGGAAAGAACAAGGAAATAGCAGCACACTTAAAGCTGACTAGAACTAAAATCGATGACAAGAGGCAGCCAGAAACACATGAGTAATTTATTAAGCAATGATAGATTTGGGTAAGTAGCACTGCAAAATCAGTCCTTCTTCTGATGTGTGGGGTGAAGATAAATTAGCAGTTTTGTAAACTGAGCAATTCTGTTTGCCCTTTGACTAATATATAAAACAAGCCTTCAAGAAATGCATTTGCTCTTTTCCTACCTGACTTTCACTGATGTACTTATGCCCAAAGCTGTACTAAATCTCCTGGGGTAAAGAAACTACTAGAATTAAACTTCTGTCAAGGCTTTGCCCTGAGTGATTATGTTATTGGCAATACGTTTACCAGGTGTCCTGGAGTGCTGGGCTCTGTACCAACACAGAGGGAGAGCACCAGGGACTCCTCTCTCAAGCAGACTGCAGCCTGAGTCAGACACAGAGCAAACACAGCTCACAACACTGAAGTAAAAGCAATAACGGTGTAGGTTTATGTAAGTCCATCCTCTTTTTGGCAAAATATATGTTCATTCATACAGTGATTTCATGTACTTTATTAGAGGCTACAAATCACCTTCTTTTAAAGCATTAATATCTCTTCTCTGTGTGTGTAAGTGGCCACTGTTCTGTTATGAGTGGAGCAGCAAATTAAATAGCCTAAAGAACTATGGGGATCTCAGGCCATCTTCTTTCATGTGATACAAGAATAAAATACATTTTAAATGTGTGTTCATAATGGGGGATTTGTACACTGCCTGCTTCCTCTTGTTGCTGCTTAGATGTCCACAACTCAGAAATTTATATTGAATTTAATTTATATTAAATTGGTCATGTAGACTTACTGGTTTCCTCCTTCTTCCTGAAATATTGAGACACTAACTCTTTTATTGCTGTAGGCATCTTTAATGGGAAGCTCTTCAAATTCCTTGGAAAGGATTATCTAAGGGCATAGATAATGCCCTCCTGAAGAAAGCGATCATGTTGCTAGGCACTAGCTCTCTGTAGATCATCTTGCTGAAATCTCTGTGCACTCTCTCCAGAAAATTTTTCCTTCCTCATTTGGAAACCTTTTCTGTTCCCAGCAGGAAGCTCATGTTCTTAGACTCCCTAGGAGTTAAACAAAAGTGAAACCAGTAGATATGAGGCCTTGCAGAGAGCTTTGGGTCCTCACAGGGCTCCTCACAGTGACTCCCATGTAGAATGGGAGAATGTATTTAGAGCATATAGGAGGAAGAACCTTGTGCTCAGTGGTATCTGTGAGGAACCAGTGCTCTCCTAAAAGTAATGATGTCCCAGATTTCTCCTCCAGATTGTGCTGACGCTTTACCTTACATCACAAGTATGCACCAACTCAGCTAAACCTTTTCTGTGGCTCCATGAGAAGAAGCAGAGGGAAGTGGAACACAGGCAAGAAAGCCAAGGCAAATAAAAAGACTGCTGATCCCCTTAATCAAGAACCCTGTTTTGAAGTAATATGATAGAGGAGCTTTTATTAGTTATGACTCCTTCTGCTACATATGAGTGTTCTACAAAACCTTTATTCCTTTAAAACAACCAGGTTGTCACAGTGTTCATCTTTAATAATCACAACTTTACAAATTTTTAAAATCATACTAAAGAAATAATTGTGAAAGTTTCCACACTGCTTTGTCGTAAATATTAAACCTTTTATCCTACTGGTTTAACATAGCAGATAAAGAGAACTGAATGAATGTGATACCACACAGAATTTCCTCCTTGCTGGAAGACAATGCAAAGGTATTAACAGCATAAATGGTTTCACCTTTGCAAAGAAAAAAATTCTTGACACTTTTCTTTCTTATGCAAGCAATGAATAGAAACTAATGTCAAAATATTAGCTGACTTTTTAACCTATTGTTCTCCTTCCTATTCTTAATCAAACTTCCATATATGTGTGGTCACAGCCTCTTCTTTCTGGTTGTGGATACTATTGCTTTTCTCTTTCAACTTCCATGAATTATGTACTTGCCCATCCTCCCAGTAGCCATGGTAAAAAATGACCAGAAACTGTCTCCCTTGATTTCCCCAGTGTACACATGTATCCATAGCTCTACAATCTTCCATCTATGTGAAAATAGCTGAGATTTAATTCATATCAATAGAAACACATAATTACCCAATGTTTTCCCTCTTCTGTATTTAGAGGGACTCTAAATTTATAACCTGTTTTTTTAGCTATGTTTTGTATTAAATAAAGACCTTTATTAGGAATTTCTTTCTTCCAGATGTAATTTAATCCTGAGGATGAGGCAGTTTCATTGCCACTACGTGTATCTCTGCATGAACAGAAAAATGGATGGCCTCTGAAACAACCCATAGCTAATGCATTAAAGGCATTACAAATTAATATCATGACCATAAGAGGAATTAATGTGATTCATGATGCTATTGTATAATAAGTTTGCATTGACACTGCCAGTTGCCCAAATTGAAGATTCTGTTCTTTCCCCTCACACTGCATTCACTCTCACGTACACAGGTTGACAAGATCTGGTATAGAGCTGTAAAGCACTCTACTCTGTCTTCTGTCTGCTGAAAATATTGTTTTGCAATGCATAAAGCCATCCAAGGGTCGCTCTAGCTTCCCTTGCTTTTCTAGTGTGATAATGTGTGCCCTGATTCTAAGGATACAGGGAAAGAGTACATATTTCTGGGAAGAAAAATCAGGTTTTCAATTAAAAGAAACAGTAAAAATTGGTAAATGACATGCATACATGTATGTATCCCATCAACAGCTTTCAGATGCATTTGTGTCATTTTTTTTTTTAAAGTGCCTGTTTGTGTGTGTATGTTTACACATTATACGAGCACATCCAAAAGCATCTGTTGCCCTCTCTTCCTAGGCATGTGTGGGGACACACATACACTCACACACACTCCATTTGGCTTCAGTGTTAGGTTCCTATTGGGTTTGGCTGGGATGGAGCTAATTTTCCTCACAGACTCCTGTATGGTGCTGTGGCTTGGATTTTTGAATAACACATGGATGTTTTAGCTGTTGCTGAGCAGTGATTACACAGCATCAAGACCTTCACTGTTTCTCAGCTGCCCTGGCAGCTGCCCTGGGGTGGACAAGAAGTTTGGAGGCAACAGAGCTGGGACAGCTGACCCCAAATGACCAAAGGGTTGTCCCATCCCATATGACAACATGCTCACAATACTACCAGCAATGGCCTTTTAAAGGTGTCTGTTGCTTGGAGACTGGCTGGGCAACAGTCTGCTGGTGGGAGGTGGTGAGTGACTGGCTTTGCATCACTTGGTGCAGGCTTTTTTTTCCCTTCACTTATTAAACTTTATCTCGACCCACAGGTTTTTCTCACTTTTGGTGTTCTGATTCTCTTCCCCATCTTGCTGGGGGAGTGATCAGGTGACTGGGTGGGTGCTTAGCTGCTGGCCCCGGTCAGCCCACCACATTTGCTCAAGCCCGCCCCATGTTTTGTGGGGTAAGAGAACAAAGTCAAAGTGTTCTACATGCCTCTGTAGATGGGCATGACCCCAAGCTTTGGCATGAAGTCACCATACTCTGGATGCATTAGCATGCCTCCTGGCATGATTTTGTCCCTCACTGGCTAGCATTATCCCAGTCAATTCCCTGAGCTTGGGATAGTTAGGACTGGCAAAGGACCAGTGACAGCAGGCTGTTTGGATGTGGCAACCTCATTTTGGAGCACAAAGAAATTTACTAATATAGACATTTTCTGTATCATTCCAGCTGGCTGCAGAATGAGTGAATGCTTTCTTACCCATTTTGTCAGCAAGTACAAATACATGTAACCATAGTGTATCTTTAAAAAATTTGCTTTATCTGTAATTTTTGAAAAACAAACTGAAGTTATGAGGTATAAGAAGACTTTAGATTGCCACAGTAAGGTAGATGCTATTTCCCTTTCCTGGATTCTTTCCATTTTGGACTTAAACTTCTTCTTTGAAAAAAGACCATTTCTCGCTGTCTCCATACTGCTAATCCTTAATTATACTGTTCTTGGAGAAAAACTGAGCATACTTGAAACTGAGGGTACTCTTAGTGGAAAAATCATCCTTTTCCTGTTATTATTCTTATATAAAGACTTTCAAGACATATGTATACAACTACGATTAAAAAATAGACATAAAAAGAATAAAGGTAGGTGACATATGGCACTGTTGTAACAGCATTGCAATGCTATCACTTCAGGGATTTCAGTCAGTCATGTAAAGGGGTTTCTGAAAGCCTCACAGATACTCAGAGAAGGAATCTTTGCTGACACCAACATCCCAGAGAAGAAGATGGACTGTCTTCATATGGCAGGATTCTAATCATCACAGTCAGAAAGGCAACTGCAGGCTTTGTTGCTGAACTTCTCATTCTAGGCATCATTTTGATTGCTGAGGAAACTCCCTAAAATTACAGTAATTTTATTGTTATCAAATAAGATAAAAATCTAAAATAGAGCAAACATATGATCTGATTTAAGAGTAGAGATACTCAAGTGATAATCACCTTTCCTTAAAAGAAAAATTTCTTTGACAAGAACGTGTTGCGCTGGGGGGCAACATAAGGCAGTATTTTCTGTCTACCTAATGGGGTCTTTTCCTGGTAATTTGTTTCCCCAGGACATCAGTTTGCACTGGCTGCATTTGGATCCTCCTGTAGGACTCTGAAGCCTCACATCAGTATCCATTCTGCTACCCTCTTATGTTATGTCATCTCTTCGAGGAAGCTCCTTCAATTCCTTGCCTTTTCAGTGCCCAGACACCTCCTTCTCTTTTCCTCAGAACTCCATAGGGAGATCCCTCTCAACTGTGCTCTGAACCACTCTTTTCTTTGCTGACATTGCTGACTCATGTGTAACCCTTGTGCTTAGCTCAGCCACCTCCTCATTAACAATCCTGGCTCATTGCCCCTAGCAACTCCCACAGCCCCCACCGTGAACTTTTAAATAAATTAAAGTTAGGAAGACCCAGGACCTTTGGAACACAGGTTGCTCATCACTCTAATTGACTGTTGGCTCTTGTACTCTTCATTCTTCTCCGAAGAGGTATGGCCATACAGCTAATGCAAACAAATATTTCTACTTGCAACAACCCAAAGAGAGATCTAAAAAGCTGAATATCTTTATGTAGTAAGCTGAAATGATTATACAGCACATCAGATGTTATAGCCAAGCAGCTTTTTCTTCACTGTTAATGCAGTTGTCTCATTATTATATCTCTTCAAACCTGCCAAGAACATTTGTCTTCATTTAAGAGAGCACTCTACACATTCCATATTTTAAAATTAAACAAGATGGAATTTTAGAGCCTAAAAACAGTTCCTGAAAAACAACTGTCCTGAAAACCAAAGTGTAGTAACATCACTGAAGCTTTTTATTATTAATCCATAATCTATACCTTAATTTGAATAGTTCTCAAGTAAATAGAAAAGATTCTGACAGCCCAGTAGAACCACTCTAACAGCCAGCATGCATTCTCTTTTTTCCTCTGAGTCACAGCCAGTTACAGAGACTTTTCAGGCCAAAGCACACATTCATCGCTATGAAACCAGTCCCTTCTGTTCACACTGCACCTTCAGTTCTGCTTCTATATTGCTTTTACCCACAATGGTGTGCAAGAACATAACTAATTTTTCAATGGTTTTCAGAGACCAGGTTGATTTTGCTTGCCCATCAATTCAAAAAACAAATGTATATTTTATTCACAAATCTATATTTTATCCTTCTTTAAATAATAAATCTTTCAGACTTGGTAATGCAAAACCTCGGAAAACTATTTTTATAGAGCAATTTTTCAAGGTGGCATCACTTTGAATTTAATTTTTTAGTTGTCATTCCTCAATAGCTCAGTAATGAAGCAGTTGCTTTAACAAAGCATGCCTGTGATTTCCACTTTCTTACCTAAACTCAGCATTATCACTTCACAGACAAATGAGTTGTTTAAAAAAAAAAAAAGAAAAAAAAACCAGCTGCAAAAAAAACACCGCCAAGAAAAAGAAGACAATTAGGAAAGGGTCTTCTCTAGCACAGTGAAGCATCTCTATTACAACACTGTGATAGCAATTTGAAACTAATTAGTCAGGAAGGAACTGAAAAACTTGAATATAAATTGATTTTATGCTTCAGAGTTTTAAAGGGCTTCTTATTTTCTTTAATATCTGCCTGAAAACCTGCTGTTCTGAACTTCACAAACTTCAAAACATACTCATTTGAGGTCACAGTTAAAATATTAAGTTATTTTGTCCTGACAGAGTTGACATTTACCTTGTTTAAAGTGTTTAACATCAAAGCCAAGGGAATAAATTCATGATGTGAAGTAGGCCGTATTCACTTACCAGAAAAATACTCATCCTATACTTTGTAAACGTTTAAAACACTTAGGATAATAAGGAAAATCACAAACCTTTGCTCATGCACCTTTCATCCCTTATTCTATAGGTGTAACACCCAGTATAAAGCCCACTTAAATTAATGGGAGTCTTTCCACTGAATTTTGAATTAATCCTGTAAACAAGTAGAAGATCCTATTCCTTCATTTCCTGCTTATGTAGAAAAATATACATCTTCACAACACAAAGAAAGAAAGGGAAGAGATTCCCGTGCCAGGTTTTGTAATCGAAGAACTTAAACTGCCTCTGAGTAACTTGTTCTGTGATATTGCTCGTGCAGAACTCATTTGCTTGAATAAAACCTCGCAATAACAATCCAAACCAGGAGGAAGACGAAAATGAGTATGACTGTAAGAAAATCATAGGAGAACTGTCTTCCACCTGGCTTTCAATTTACTGTAGGCATGTCACCAAGAAAGCAATTCTGAGTTAAACAATACAAACCTGAGATTTGTACTGGCAATCTCCAGGAAAAGCTGTAAACAACACAGAATGAATTTTGCTGTCTCATATATTAGTCATAGCTGAGCATAATATGAATTATCCAGCTGGACTTGTTGCCTCTATCCCACCTAGTAACCAAAACGAGCCACAGATATTTGTATAGCCCCGAGGCAAATTAGCACAACAGGGCTTCCATCCCATACAACCGAGCCCTCCAGGGCATGGGGATGTAGCCCAGGCTCAGGAAGGGTTCCTGGCCCAGGCTCTCTTTTAGTCTGTGTGTGGGCCTGGGCTGGCAGAACAATTTTTGTCCCAGGTCAAAACTGTGCCAAGAAATTCACTAACAATTTATGCACATGCTAGTGCATAAAGGATAATTTTACTGTTACTAGCACAGATATTCTGCAACGTGACAGCGTGAGGAAGGCTTGCATATGCAGGTAGAACTTCAATGAATTCTTTTCCACTCCAAAAGATGGCAGACTATCTGCTCACATCTAGTTGATAGAATGATTTTGTGCTATGTGCATTATAAGGTCTGGATAAGAATAGTTGCTAGCAGAGGAATTATTTTGAATAAAACCCAGCAGTTCTCTATAGCCATAACTGAGGGATGCCAAAGTACAACTATACTGTATCAGATTTAAATGCAAAGATTGTTGATGTGAGTAGTAGAGGTGGCAGCTATCAAGGGAGAACTTTGAAGAAAAGTAACTGCAAAGGGCAGAAGCTAAAAAGGCTACGTATACTTTTAGTGCATCAGATATAAACAGTACTTCTACTGCTGAACTCTGCACCTGGGAAAAAAATGGAAGATATTCTGGCTAATCTTCATAAGTGTGAAAAGAGATTGTAAATGCTTTACTCATGGAGAGGAGATTTTCAGAAATACCTTTGAGGTAAATGTTGGTGAAAGATGAGCAGGAACGGAATTTGTTGGTAAAATATCTGAAGAAACTTCAGGTGAAAATAAGAAGACGTACTTGAAGTGTATATGGAAAGTGCAAACGCAGAGAAAACTTACAATTTAAAGTGTAAGTTTTCTTTCAGATACACCTACAGTATTGCACTAGGATCACTGTGGTTATACTGTCAGATGGACAGATTTCAGAAGAGAAGAAAAGCAAAGTCAAAATTGCTGAACAAATTATATTGCACCCTGAGACAGGGCACATGAAATGGCCCCAAAGTTTAGCAACTGTTGTGATAATTTGCACATGATACCAAAAAAAATTTTAAAAATTCGAATTTGATATTGAAAAGCATTTGCTGTGGGATTGCCATGCTGTTGATAAAGATGTCCTTTTTGAGAGTGTAGTTGTAAACTGAATCAAAGGAAGTGCAGAAACAGCTGGGTTATTTACAGCCAGCTTATATGCTGTTTATCATAACTTGGAAAGGCATCTTGCTTGTTGTGGGCAAAAAAAATGATTGAGTAGAACCACAAAAAATTGAGTGTCCTTAGTTATCACTCATTATCTTTGTGAGGCAGATCACCTAACTACTGAAAGCCTACTGCTGTTGCACTGAAAAAATAGCTTCCTTTAAAAATCCAAGAAAAGACTCCCATTCGTATTGCCTTGTACCCCATGTGCAGTCCTTCAGTATAATAATTAACTGTGCATACCTCATCACACAAATGTACATTAAGTCAAATGCTAATTATTCTGGGATATCATGTCAGATATCAGAACACAATGTAATGAAGTTAAACAACTTGAACCTTCTACTGCTAAGGACACTGGAGAAGGTTTTTAGAAGATCTTATAGTTTTTCTATGAGTTAATTAAAGTAAATAGTTTCATAGCTGTTGATTGAAAATGCAAATAACATTAATTTAGAACAATTATTTCCACTATATTTTTATTTTCAATATCAGTATTAGATTTCCTGGGGTCTTTGCTTGAAAAAGTGGTGTTGGCAGCACTGGAGCCTGTCAAAAGAAAAGAACATGGGATTTTTTAAATGGTACCTTCAAAGCTTTATGGTGCCAGTAATATTAATGATCCTAGAAGAGAAACCTGAAAGACTGCAGCTATGATTTCTCAGGCATTTAAGATCCTAAGAGTTCCAAAAATGTTTGCAACTGAAGCAACAGCCTCCCTTGACATATTTTTTCTCATTGAAAATCTGTCCCTCTTCCAAAAAAACACTACTGAGAAGAAATTTTTTACTTCTTTATTCCAGTCTCTGAATGTCCATCTATTTTAACATGTCAGTTTACTCTATAAATCAGTATTTAATCTAGCACTGAATATTATTTGACCAATATACTGTATCCCTGTACTCTGTGCCTGCTCTTCCTGAGACAAAGATACTGTATTGCACAAATCAGTTTTAAAATAAATTATAATAAAAATTAAAAGTATTAACAATAAGCAGTATTTCATGAATGTATATTCTTAGTTTAAAGAAGGAGAAGATATATTGTTTGATAGTTGAGGACTTAAGAGTCACAAAAAAGCAATAAAATATACCGATTTTGTCATAAAATTACTTTTCTGCTCTTTACTATTTCCTTTGCATTATTTTAGTTTGTTCTTTGTTTCATTTATTCTTTATTGTGGTCTTTAAGTGCTCTTTGTGAACTCAGTGTGTGATCAGAACATTATAAGAATAAAATTGGCACTCATTTAATTTCTCTCCTTAGGCTTATCTCTGCAGAGATAAATCAAGGGCAAGATTCCAATCTCCAAGAAATTTTATTATTTAAATGGTTTTCTACTATCTCACATTTCTACTTCATTAAATAATCCAGCTGAGTAGATTTTAGCCCTGTTCATTTTGCTATCATCAATATAGGTCTCATTTTTCATGTTCATTTTCCAATAGCTTTGATTCTTATACTGTTTACCATAACCCAGAGACAGGCAACAAGTTTGTTAAAGGAAAAAGAACCTGTTTAAGGGCTAGAACACAAATCAGGTGTCCTTACTTAGCCCTCTTTGCCTTTGTGTGGAGGATCTATAACAGAAGACGCCGCTATTAAAAAACTTTTGTGTTAAAAAATACCATTGTTCAATCAAAAAACCTCAAAACACAGGATCCAGATGCTCAAAAAATATTGATAA
This sequence comes from Atrichornis clamosus, assembly GCA_013400975.1. Lineage (NCBI taxonomy): Eukaryota > Metazoa > Chordata > Aves > Passeriformes > Menuridae > Atrichornis > Atrichornis clamosus. Next base: position 75,382 of record WBMZ01003490.1, on the reverse strand, counting down.
ATTCTTATTTTGAGGTTACATTTATGACCTCCTTTTGTAGGTCATAAAAATTAGTGTATTCTCTACTCACCATTATTATATTAAAAATATTAACCACTAGAACAAGTAGCTTTGCATTTCTATTGTTTGTACATTTTTCAGCTGCCCTTCAGTTGCCACTCATTTGAAGTAGGTGTCTTACAAGTCTGAGAGAAGGAAATAATTTGATATCTGATGTGTGTTCTTGCTTTCATACTATATTGTTTATTAAAAAGGGATGAATGGTCTTGCTTAGATATTCCAGGTAGCTAAACCTGAGACTCAATTAAAGTTCATGAAATGATGCATTCTGAGGACAGAAGAACTCCCTTCCCCGCCTTGTAATAATAAGTAAATATGGGGAGCCGAGAACAACAGCAATGGGAGGAAGAGGAGATTAGAGTTAACAGTGACTTAATTTCAGAAGCTTCAAGAAATAGTGAATAAATTAGGCTGTTAAAATTAATTTTGTAGCAAGTTGACAGGTGCTCAGCACAGGTAATTAATTCAGTGGGTTTTAATAAAGTAGAATTAGAAGCAAATAAGAAACAACTCCTCCTAAAGCAATGGGCAAGATGTGTACCACTATCTCTAGGTGCAGACAGACTGACACACTGAGGCTTTCTGTGAGTGATGGGATGAAAGGTATGAGTGATGCTGCTACATGTGCAGGAAGGGGAGGGGAGATGATGATCCCTGGCAAGGAAGAAGAGGAGAGGAAGGAGTGATTTGGAGTAGTCTGTAACCTGGTGAGAAATTAAAAAATGCTAATACTTGCTGAAAGCAGACATATCTAATGGTCCATTTAATAAAAACCTTTAGTGAAAATGAATTTTTATTCCTATTTGGAAATGGACTTCCCAGATACATTTCTTTCACAGACAGAACAGCACTGTTTTCTTATTTATTTGTCAAAGGGGAAGAATAAAGAAGTACATAAAAGCCAGATTTCCAGTGGGGTATTGGACAACTGTGCTGAGCCCACGGCTATGTGTGGGAGGGTCAGTTTTGTTTGCCAGGACTGCTTCTGTTACTGAGGAAGGAGGGAGGCTAGGTTCATTGCAAGCATTGCTTGCACATGAGTCTGTCATCACAATCCCACAGCAGTTGTTAGGTGATGTTTCGAGGCTGATTTGCATCTTTCTGATGGCATGTGATGCAAATTCACTGCTATATCAGTGATACAGACTTACCACTGTTGTTCGTTAAAGACCCCTCTCTGCCACTCAGAAGAGTTAGATATAATCAGCAGTGATATACTCCAGCTAGAGCACAGACTGCTTCTCATAAAACTTGCTTCTGTCTTCTTATTTTGTGCTCAACATGATCATTAACATTTTCATCACTGTTCTCTCTTCCACAATAGCCATATCCACATTTGTCTCAGATTATCATCATCTATCTTTCTTTCAATACAGGGGATAAATTATGATTTCAATCCTACAGTGTGCACTCAAGTCAACCATAAGAGTTAGCAATGTTTTCATGAAAAAGATCAAGATTTGTTTGTATTTGCATTATTTATAAGGAAAATACTATATTCACCTTTTATTTCAGGCTAATACTGTGTTTTACCTATGCAGTTCCTCCCTAAAAGATTCTGTACTATTTCTCAAAAGTAATTTTGTTGTCAAATTCTTGCTCCAATAGAACATGATAACTTTTGCAAGAACATTGATAGGAAAGCAAATGAAAGTTACATAGTAGGAATTCATGACATATGAACCAGCTACTTAAAGAAAGGACATTTCTGCATTTTCTCTTATATTTATTGTGTATTTCACTGCAGAACTTTCATTTTGAATAAGGTGGGGGAGAGTTCCATATACTGCTATTGGTCAGGCTTTAACTGACATAGATTTTATGAATCCGTACACCTCTAAATATAAGAATTAATGGCAAAGCCTAGAATGGAATAACTAGTGCATTTTTGGGATCTGCTGTTTTTTGCCAGTTTTCATTCCTTGCTTTTTTAAGATTAACAACAGTTCTCTTGGGTATAATTACATAGAATACCTTTCCTCTAGATTTAAATAGGCAATTTGACCCAGGATTAGAAGACAAGGTGTTTATAACATCTGTAAATTCATAGCAGGAAATCATTAAGTTTTGACTTTTCAAGTGCATAAATTTTTGAAAGTTCAGAGGGTGATGTCAGCTAATGCTAATATCAGCTGGTATCAGCTATCAGCTATGTATTTAAGATAACTATTGGAGTGAATCACCACAATTGACTTCAGATAAGAATCTGGGAAAATTAAAACCACAGAAAATTCAAAACAAAACTTATTTAAAAGTAATCAAGAATGTAAAATGAACAAAAAAACATGCATGGTGTGATATATGGGTGTCATACATGTCATGTCCTCCCTACCAGCCTTGAATCAACAATATATACAAGGAGCTATATATAACTAGGAATGTGCATATTCTCTCTCTAAATAGTTTTCTCAACTGGGATTTTAGTAAAAAATCCTGACTAGCCTTAATAAAAGGCTGAGTGTAAGGTAGATATTGCATATGTATGATGCATTAAAAAAAATCATAAAGTAATATCTACATTTCTAAACTATGAATTTGCATCATTGATATTGGGGGTATGAACTATTTTTCCTTTTAATCTTAAAATAATATTGACACTTTAAATTGTGCTAAGGATAAATTGTTCTAAGGATATTCTCAGCATTACTGGTGTGGTTTTGGTTCTGGGGTACAATGCAGACTGCATTTTTCAGCATGTTACTGGCATTTTAAGCAACACAGTGGAGGGCAGATCATCATTTATGCCAAGAGGCTCATTTATGTAAGCTACAATGTCAAGTTTAATTAAGGGCTACAGTGACAAAGAAAGCCAATTGCATGTGCTCAAAATACTTTTCAGATGACAAATGACTGATACCCATAAAAATAATATGCAGGGTAACTGTAAAGGTTATGATACTTAAACCTGCCTAAAAATATCTAAGGCAGTACATTCCAAGAGATTAACGTACTATAAGATTTAAATGAAAAATTTAAAAATCCAACCATCTATTGCCTAAAATTCAGATTTATAGTCAGGGTCTTTCTTCATGGAGGAAAGAAAATTTAACTGGCAATTAGGAGCATTTGTGTCTCCACATTTTCTTTGTTCAGCTCAGCGAGAGTTTTTAATCAGCAATTTGGTAACTGGCTTACCAGAAAGGCTTTACAATGATCCCTGGTCAAAGTAAATGTGTAGAGAAAAGTCTGCTGGCATGATTTATTTTGTGTCTTTGTCCCTGCTCGGAACACTCGGTGTTTGGGAAAACAAGTCAAAACCTCTTCTGCCTAATCCCCATCAACATCTCTCTTTCTTTCTCTTACTCTTTGTGGCCACCACATCATAAAGGGAGAAAAGGGAGGGTTGATGCTAAGGATAAAGGTCAAGATGATAGAATATGACAACTCTTTGAATTGAAAAGAGAAATGAGTGTCCCTAAGTATTCAGCATGGGCTTCTCTTTGCTCCCTGCAGGGCATCTGCACCACAACCACCGCATTTTTACACTTCTTCTTCTTAGCTTCATTCTGTTGGGTTTTGACAGAAGCGTGGCAGTCATATATGGCTGTTACTGGAAAAATTAGGACACGGCTCATAAGGAAACGTTTCCTGTGCCTTGGATGGGGTAAGTTAGTAGAATTAATTTCCTAAGAATCATTGGAATGAAATTTGGAATTTAATGCAGTGGCAATGTCAAGAATATCATCGTTTTCTTCAGTAAAACTGAAGGATAATAGACAGCATGTTACTAAAAGGAAAACTAGGTTAGAAGCCTTTCCACTGTATCTCAAGCTCAAGCTATGTTAGTGTATATTGTAGCATTCTTTTATAAATATGTTTTAACAAAATTTTAGAAGATTTTCAACAAAGTAGTGTAATATCAAGAAATCAAAATAAATCAAGAAAAAAACATTCTCTGAATATTCATGAATCCTCTTTCTAGTTAAGACCTGTCAAATGTATGAGAAATGTAGCAGTAATTTAGCTACATCAAAGTGGTATACCGTGGGCAGAAAATAGTGTCCTCCTCCCTGCCAATGCTTCAGAAAAACAAATCCTGCAATAGCACCGTTCTTCATTAAATAATTCATTCCATGTAAAATTGGCCATTTTGCATTAGCTTGCCCTGTCATTTTTTTGTCCAGGCAGAACAACAATATTTTACTCAGCATCTGATGATTATTACTGTTTTGGTTTTTTCAGGATTGCCAGCATTAGTGGTTGCAATATCAATAGGCTTTACCAAGACAAAAGGATATGGAACAGCTCACTAGTAAGTCAATCTGAAATGATGAATTATGCTTTTAATTATCAAGATTGTCATACCCATCAGGAACTGCACAGCATATTCTAAAGGCTCTACAGGTATCCATTCACACTTGGAATTGCCCTGAGAGTCAATGAGTGATCCACAAAAGAACAAAGAGAAAACAGGATGCTGCTCTTGGACTGAGCTCAGCAAAGTGCCAGGAATCCTAGATTTCCTTCAAAGTTTTGAAATATCAAACTTTTAAGAAACACAGAGGATTAGGTCCACTTAGACACCTAAGATTTATCTAGATTTACAAAAGAGAAGGTTAAATGTTATGGATAGCCTCTGCCAGCCTTTAAACATGTCCAAAACTGTACTGGCAAGAGTCTCTTTGGCACCCAGGTTCCTGCGCACCAAGTTGGTACCTCAGCTTTAATGCCCCTGAGCTGCTTGGAGCCAAAACCCTGCAGACATCTCCAAAGAGTTCTCCCATCCATCCCCTCTCTTCTGGAGAGCCTGATCCAGCCCATTTCCTGGACTGGGCTGTACTAGAGAGACAGTGAGAAAGAAATCTGTGTGCTTCTTTTACATTTGACTAATACAGTTCCAATTTAGCCACCTGGCTGTTTCCAGTGTGTATTTAGAACATTCAAAAATTAACTCCTCAGGGATGCTGCCCTTCAGTCTTCTGATGAAGAAGAAGCTGAGTCTCCCTCCTGCCAGTGGAGTGCTCCAACCACCACTATGTATGCAAGAATGTGTTTCCTTTGGGCAGCCTGTTTGGAGCTCTCCTCACGCTGCCTAAGAAATTGAGTATGCGTCTGGGCAGAAAGAGAGGAAATATGACTCTGTAGACTGGTAATGAGGGCATTCATCAGAGATGTGGATGAGTTAGGTCAAGTCCTCACTTCAATGAATAGTTAATTATTCTCCTTAGCATCATCACTGAGTGAGATCAGGATTCCTCCTCCCTTCCCTGTGTGTCTCACCATCTTGGCACTCCAGCTCTGGGTGGGAAAGAATTCAAAACCAAATCTCCTCCTGAGTAACAGCTCCAACCACTGAGCTCTGTCACTTTAAACTGTGACAACGTGCATCTTGAGTTTTTTATTGAGGAATGTCTTATGTAACTGAAGTGTTTAACTTGCACTTAAAGCTGGCAAGTGCAGCAGTGGTCTTAGCCCTCTTTTGAGTCTTATATTGAGAACCTACTCCTCTGAATTTTTTTAATTATGTATTCATCTTGCTGGCTTTTTTTTATTATTTAGTCCTTGAACCACAACTGGAAAACCATTTAGACTGTGAGAATTACAAATCACAAAGTAGCAATGTCCAGACCCCATTGGGGATGTTGCTCTGTCCCTTGCAGGATTAATCCCATTGCATTTGCTCTACTGAAATCACTCATGTGTGAGTACTTACTTTAGTTAACATTGCTTCCTGCTTCCTTCCTGAGCTGAATGCATTTTTAAAAGAGGATATACTGAAATATTCAGACAAAGCAACAAATCATTCATTAAGAGTAACCTGGAAAGTAAAAAAGAGCAGGTCTCTGTACTGCTCTATGTAACAGCTCCTCTCCCAGGATCCATATCCAGCCTAGGCAGTACTATAGGAAAAAAGAACAAATGGAGGCGTACAAGGGACAAACTGAACCATAATTAAGCTTTCTCATCTTATTTGCAAATATGTTTTCTTGGCGTTGGGCATCAGAATTACATAGGGAAAACTGTGAAGACAGGGAGTGGAGATTTCTCCTCCATCACCAGCTGATGTGCTCTCCCACTCCTGGAGGCAGCAAAGAATTGTGTCTCATGACAACACTTGGACAGTGTAAAAGCAGAGCTCCTGTCCTGCTCTTCCTACCATAACTAAAGCACTTGTGTAAGTTTTTTAACTATTTACACTCTATTTTGCTTGTTTGGCTGCAATCAATTACACACATGCTACCATCAGAAACATGTCCTATTGCAAACTATTCCTGGTCTGTAAGATGCTCGTTTTGAAAACGAAGGTTTTAAATGGGGACCATTCAATGTGAAAATGAAGGAATTTGTTCCAGTTCCATAGTCCCACACATGAAGAGATTCATGGAAAGGGAGAAGGTCCAAGAATCTTCGAAGCACCTCTGTTTTGTGCAGTATATGTCTGATGGAAGTGCTTGAATTGTTCACACTGGAGCCATTTCTGTGATCATCAGTCTCTGATGTCTATCTTTTTCTCTGAGTGCTAATTATGACACAATTATGCTTCTGTACATTTAAAACTATATATGAAAAATATTTCACACAGACACTTGTAGAGATATAGGAGTTAAAGGGATTTCCTAAAAATAATAAAAAACCCACAGAGACAAGTTTTTAGATATTTCAGGTTATCTGGAAAGGATTAGTGTGTTTGAAAGCTTAATAGCTTTTTCCAGCCATTTCTGTGATAAATATTGTTGCTATCTCTCTTCAGATGATCAGAGCTGTGAAAGCACCACTATTAAAAGCCATAAACCATGTTAACATACAGTGCAGATGAGCTCTAGGAATTCATTATATCAGCAAAAATTAAAATTCTGTCATAGTCATGCTCTCACTATGCTCTCTTAAGAGAATCTCCTGGAGAGCATCAAACAACTCATGAAATGTACAGGACACAGGAGCAAGTATACAAATGCTTCACCACTCAGCAGAATTTTATGACCATGTAACATAGTTCCATAAAGCCACCAGTGTCTGCTCTTAATACTAATCAATTTATATGGCTTTCTGCTACGTGCACATCAGGGAGAAACAGGAGAGAACAGGAGAACAAAATAAAAACAACTATAAAGCACAGAAAAAAGCTATCAGAGTGAAGAAAGAGAAGAGAGAAAGAGAGACAAAAAAAAAGTTAAAAATTGACAACAATTGCCTTGTTGTGGTGTAAGAAGGCACCTGAAAATCTATCTTCAGAATGTCTTCAACAGAAAAAGGTTGGAGGAAAATAAATTTCAGAGTCATCAACTAGGAGATGTTGAATATATTGCAATAATGATGTCACACATTGGTGAAAACAGAGAGTTGAAAATTCAGATTGTGTCAAAAAGATGTTTGTGTATAAAAGGACAGCTTCTACATTTTTTTCTAGCTCTGCCTCTAAATGGAAATAGCTCTTTTGAACCGCCATTTTACTTGGTAACATGGGAAAGGGAAGGGAGAATTCTCCCTTGGTCTCAAAGTTTTGTGGTAAAAACTGTTTTTTGGGTTTTTTTAATTAGAAAATCACTTCTTGACCCTTTTTTCTTCACAGGTAACTGAAATCATGTTTCAACTATAAAAACTATTTTTATGAACTGATGTTTCTGTCTCCCAATAAACATGAAAATTTTCATTACAAATCCTAGTTACTCAGAATGGCCATCTTCACTAAGCTTAAAAGTTCATAATGGTAGGGAAATGCACTATGAATACATTCACCTCTCTCAGAAGACTGTGTTCCCAGACTGATGATAATAACATAGCTTTTGAAAAAAATAGTGAGAAAAATTGCAGAAAATTTTGAAAGCATTTTTCTTTGACATTGCAAAAATTAATTGAACATTAGTGTTGTAGTTGGTTTTTGAGGTAGAATGGAGAATAGCTTGATGTATATTACCTTTTTAATAGTGAAGCATGTAAGAATTATTTGCATTCATTTATCATTCCAGAATTTAGCACACTAGTGCAGTTGGGTTCATGTGACCGTTTTCACATGGCTTCATTGCAATGGAAAACACTTTTATTCTTTGCAGTGAGAATACCAGTTCTAACAGACCATTAATATTATGATGTGCTTTCATTTAATCTCCTTGGTTTTGTAAAGTACAAAACCATTACTGGAAAATAAAGAAGATATGTGTGATTCTGATGTGAATGTTTCTGGATGTGAAATCCAAGTAAATTATTTGAATGTATATACTTGAGTTTTCTTATATGTAGGTGTGATCATGCATTCAAATAAACATGCAGTTCTTTGAATGTGTAATCACTGGGAAAATAGCACAGCTGCATTTACTTCAGTGTATGAAGCTCCTGATCTCTTGCAGATATGAAAAGCTTTATATCATAGTATATCAAATATTTAGAATTTGATTCTGTAAGTGTTCTGTGTTTGGAAATCTGATGGTTTCCATTGAAAGCCCTAATGCAGTATGACAGACTCTGAGGGATTAGGAGGTGTCCAGAAAATACAGTTTTCAGATGCTTAAAAATATACATTTAAATTGTTTTCCAAATATTCCAGAGAATACAGAACAGTTAGATCATATATCATGTATGATTTTTCTCTAAAGGAAATATTGTCTTTAAGATGTACTTCTAATAGCAATTATTAAATGACAGGATATGTAGAAACCTGTTTTCTTCTGAAGTTCTGTATTACAGGTACTTGGCCATTCATTGCTCTCAGTATAGAACTATCAGACATGGTAAGCTAGAAACGTTTCTAGATACCTATTTGGCAGGTCCTGTTCAGTTAACTCATCATACATGGTTAGAGAAGATTCAATAAATATTTTCAAACTTATTTTCTATTGTGCTCTTTATACATTTTGGGCATTTCCGTTTATATATAACTCACATTAAAGATTTTTAAATGTTAACAACTGTTAATGGAAATACTTTTCAGCTCTCTACATCATCATATCAACAAAGCAATTCCTTTTTGTGTGTGCATATAAATCTCATACGTCAGAAAAATATGCTGTAATAATTATTTTTGCTCTCTTGACAATGTGTTATACTTATTTTTAATTTGTGTTAGTTCTTCTCTAATGTTCTTTCCAGCTGCTGGCTGTCTCTGGAAGGAGGGCTACTTTATGCTTTCGTTGGACCTGCAGCTGCTGTTGTCCTGGTAAACATTCATATAATTTCCAGTATTTTCAAACGAAATGATGGAAAGTGCTATTTCAATTATGAAAGCTTAGCCATACAGTAACATTGCATTTTGCTGTAAATAGGGAGATCACTATTGTTTAACATACCTTCAGTATTTTGAATGCATAATTCATTTGGTTATATCACTTCCTTATACCAATTATCTCTCCATGTTTACACAGTAAGCTGTGAAAGAATAATGTACTGATTAGTGGCACAGAAAACTTGTTACAGGCATCACTGAGTTATTATCAGCAGCATCTACGCAATTGTCACTGCCTTGTGAAACTGAGTGACAGTCTTGATAGAGTGCTGCTTGGCAGTGTATTGCTGTGCCAGCAAAAGCAACAGAAGGAGTGGAACCAGCCAGCAAGTTCTCCATGGCTACTGCTTTTGAAGGCAAAGAAAAAAGTCGTCATAGCTGGGAAGTGTTACTCGTTTGTGTATTAATCTTCCCCATCTCTGGACATGCATTTAGATGTAGGATTCACTTCTGCCTAATTGTAGACATCTGCAATGTAGATTTCTGCATCTAAGCTAGTTATCCCAGCCATATTTCATTGTCAATGAAGAAAAATACACACTTTTAGAGCTCAAACTATGAGAAGTATTTCAGATGTCTACTTCAGGGTAAGATGAATTGCATCCTACCTGTGCCATCAGCTACCAGTCATCTACTCTGCAATCTGAATGGATTTTTCACAAAAATTTGTTTAGCATTTTTCCCTTACAGATTTTGAATCTAATTCCTCTTTCCACTTCACCAGTTTTATGCTGTGATAGCTCTATCAGCACCAGTTATTTCTGATTTTCCCTTGTAAAAGGGTATCAGTCTCACTAGTCATCAAAGATACAGCTATTCAGCTACATGAATTTTCCTGAAATGGATGTTTACTACTCCCATGGAGTTTGTCTCATCGTTGCCTGGAGTCAAGCCAGGATCCTTTTGTACAACTCACAGTCCCTGTCATGGTAGAGGAGCCAAGGATGTTTACAAAAAGGCAGTTATAATTTTCACATGGAAGTAACTGTATGTTCTCTGTTTAATTGGCAAGTCTTTGTTCAGAGATGTTTGAAGTTCACAGTTGCAGTTTGCCCTACCATTAGCTGGTAGCTGTGGAAGGAGCTGTTCCACACATCCACTTAAACCTAAGCGTATGAAGCCAAAGAATTATATAACATCAGCTGAAAAATGTTAATGCTGAAAATAAAGCTGAAGAAGACTTGGCAGGGCAGACTAGCAACAATTAGGTATTTTGGAACAGGTATTGAAAAACCAGTTTGAAAGGAAAAAAAGGATTATCCGTCTCTAATAAATAAAAAAAAAGGAACATTTATTTAATAGATTCAAAAATTGGTATTACCTCTTTGCAGGGCCTTGCAGAGGCAGGTTCATAGAGTGCCGTTCAATAATACAAATGGATAATAACAGTCATTAAGTTGTCCATTAAATGCCATTAGTATGTCCATAAAGTACCAAAATCCGATTGCTGAAACACTTGAATTTTTTTTAGGTTAGATCTTCAACCCATGTATGTGATCATAAGACCATTTACTTTAATGGAGATAAACAGACTTATCCAGGAATTCATCTGGTCCACAAAAATAGTAAACTGCAAACAAGGCTCAAAACTGGCATTTTGGTGAAGGACAGAGACAGTGATTAATGTGCAGGAAGATATGGAAAACTACAGACTGGTTCTGCATAGGTGGTAACACCCACATGGGCCATAAATGTTTGAAAAGGAGCATAGCTGCCGTCATCATATGCTCTGACTATCTCTTCCCTGTGCACATAACTCAAATGCAGTGGTTTTCCTGGAACAGGATATATTGTTGCAATTAAAACTGACAAAATATTAAAGTTATATTACACAAACTTCTGGCCATCAGACATGTGCACACATATAGCTTGATACCAGGCATAATTCAAGGCTCAAATCCAAGCCTGTTGCAGGGTGTATATTATGTTACCCATTTGAGAATGCAGCCTTTTGGTGTGTTCAGGGATGTCACTACACAATTTCTGAAAGAACTCTCAGAAATGTAAGAGGAGGCATTTTGCAGGCCTATAAGAACCATTTTCTGAAGTAACAGGATCCAACAATTTCAGGCACTGAAAGATCAACTGTTTGTTTTCTGTTTGACAGGTCAACATGGTGATTGGCATTTTGGTATTTAATAAACTTGTTTCCAGAGATGGAATCCTAGATAAAAAACTCAAACACAGAGCGGGGTAAGCAACAATTGGGTTATTTGAAAGCATATTTAAATTTTATCACCAATTTTCAATTACAGATATTCACCAAAAATGCTTTTGATTGTGCTGTGAACTTTTATATCAGTGTAACAATGTGTCTAACAGATTCCATTAATCTCAAAAGCTGCAGTTGCATTATCCCAAGGGAATGCAAATAAATAAACTGAACATAATAAAACACAAGTACAACAGTATTAAGTTAATAAGAGTGAGGATTAAACAAATCTGAGCAGAAGTTTCAGAAGATGGTTGCATGTGTAAAGCTCTTGCAGTTAGGAAAACTGTTTTATGAACTATGTGTAGTGAAGGAACTGATTATTTTTGTCTAGCTATCAGATTTAATGACTATGGTAAGAAATGTTATTCATTTGTGTTAACTGTTATAAAATATATTTTACAGCAATATATCCCTTACTGAGGTCAATGTTATTCTGCCATTTTGACTACATTAAGAATTTGCCTTTGTTCATACATCCACATAACATCTACATAGGTATATTTTCTAAATTAGTGTAACAGAACATAAAAGAAAAAAAAAGTGGTTTAAAAGTTAAAAAAGAAAAAACATAAATGTCTGTTATTGATTATTTATTTGCATTTAGATTCAAATTCTGTTTATTATCGTGAGAAGAAAGGATTATGACAGTGGGTGACAATTTGAGTATTGCAGCAGCAAACCTAGATTCTTTGAATATTGGATAAAAATATTTCACAGGTGCATCATCACCTTCTTAATGCTTATGAAAGTATATTCAAACTCTGAATAATGATTTTTTACAGCTACACTTTCTAGTATTGTATTTTGGACCAGCTTGTAGTTTAGTACCACCAATATCACCATTGTTTCTAACAATGATAAACATACCATGTACTACTGCTACGGACAAATTCATTGTAATTTCACTTTTAATTATTTTACCGTGTAACTAACAGTAACATTCCTAATAAGTTAGACTAGTACACTTATGATAAATACTTCAGCTGGTGTTATTTGCATTTCATATTAATTCAGTTAAGTCTTTCTGGTTTTCAGTTCTTTTACCATTGTTTTGACAAACATGTACCGAAACCTTTAATTCTATTTCTTCTGTTTTCTTCTTTTTTCATTAGAAATTATTAATTTCATAACCTTACTTCTCTCTACATTACTCCATCAACATTCATAACTCTGTAATGACAGTAATGAAATCTAGAATATTATAAAGCTACCCAAACTATTTCAAAAGTAGCAATGACTTAATAATCACCAATTGAAATTCACATATACTCTAATTCCAGTGATATAAGGAGCTGGTACAGACACAGATTTTGCTTTGTGCATTTTGTAAGGATATTCAAACTTAGATTTAACTGCATTTTTTTTCCAGCTACTCAGTTGTAGGCTATAGAAATCTATTTGCTTATAATTTACTTTTCTGATGAAACAAACAAGTTGCTTTCTAATTCTGCAACTTAGTAAAGAAGCATTCTATTTGAAAATAATTTAATTTTAAAATAAATGAATAAAAATCAGAGATTATTCTGTCAGAAATAATCCAGTTCTGGGATTATTCTGCTGTTCTGGGAGAACATGCAGATAACTAATGAGAAACAAACTCCCCTTGAGTGATAACATGAGATGGCAGCTTGGCAACAGCATTCTTTGATACTATTTGGCAGATGACATCTCTTGAGTCAGTCATTGGGGCATAGAAGTTAGTTCATCATTTGATCTCCCCTAGAAAAATGATTGTCACTCATTTCTCAAGTATCTTTTGCCAGCCATGCTCAGGAAAGCAAGTTCATTCTTCCTGGCAAACACTGGACATATATTTGTCAAAACTTCAGCTGTAGAATTTAAAGTGAATGGGGCAAAATATGCTCCATATGCTTTTTACCACCTTAATAAGCATATGGAGAATCAACAAGTGGAAAAAATAGATATGTTGATGGATCTCAATCATTATCTCAATCCTTTTCCTGACAAAAGAAGAAGCATACACAAATGCCCAGCCTGAAAATTTACGTTTGAATCATATATAAATCAAGTTCTACTATTATTTGCAAGATCCAGAGCCGTTTTATAGAGGTAAAGAGAATAATTATAATGTTGAAGCACTGCCAGGCAAAGACAGAAAGTAGTTTGCCAAGCTTAGTTTATGCTTACCCAAGGCATTTTTCAAATTTATTCTTTATTGTATATTTTTAAATGGTGCAAACTGATGTAGATTCATTGAGTTATTTTAACACCTCATAATCATCTTATTAAAGATCATGGTTCTCACTGTTTTCTTATGGAAGAAACTGCACTTTTATGGGAAATATACTGCGCTTTTTAATGGAAAATCATCATTTGGTTTATCGAAATGGAACAACACTGGAGTTCAATGTTTTTTTGGGCAGTATGTTAAAAGTCTTGCTGGGTTTGGCAATAACAAAGAGTTCCATTGGTTGAAATAACTTGGAAAAAAGCCAAACTGCTACTTGTCTTCGCCATGTTGACCGCTTTCCAGATGGGAATAGGTAAAGCATCCTTCCTGTTGCATCTTAGTCAGCTATGGTTATTCCTGGTTCTGATAGCAGAAAGAGAAGGAATAGGAAAAAATATTTATTTAGTTGATTGGGGAAGTTGAATGCATGCTGTATGGAAAAGAAAACTTAAATTCCGGGTTTTGTCCTTTGGCTCTTCTGGCAGGTGCAGAGGTGCAAATGTCTGTACAAAATGCTTTGAGCTTAATGCTTGTGTACTGTGTTTTATTAAAATGCCAAATAGGTCATCCTTCTTTTAGTACCAACTGATATTTTTCTCATCAGATTTCACACATTTCAAGCCCTGTATTCAGACCTTCATATGGCATGAATAAAACCATTCAAGATATTAGTGGGCCTTGCAGCTCACTAGTACAAATCTGACTATACAGTATGCACATACTGATTTGATGCTTGAATAAATTTTGCAGGTTTCTTTCCCTGTTAATGCTCTATAATGGCCCATACTTCACACTCCTGTTCTAAGTGACTTACACTCTTTCTCCAGCAAGTTTGAATGCAACAGTCTTTTAGCAGGTCTGAATAGAGGGATTTCACTTTGTGTGTCTATCCTAGCACGTGCTTGTGTTTACTTCAGTGTACTGAGCAGTTCTGATCACATTTGGGGCCTTTTTTAGATTAAATGGAAGAAATAGCGTTTGCATGAAATGAAGCCCCATAGCATTAACATTTAAAGCTAATGGTGATGTAAAGTACAAAATACAATTTTACAACAACATAGAGCATTCATCCTGAATAAGTCTACTTACTTTTTCTGCATGACATCATATTTAAAAGGTAAATTTCAGTAGCAACGTTTTTTGGTGACAATTCAATATGTTGTTCTTGTTGTGGGTGTTCTGTTTGTTTGCAGTCAGATGAGTGAGCCTCATAGCGGTTTGACGCTCAAATGTGCCAAGTGTGGAGTAGTTTCAACAACAGCTTTGTCAGCCACCACCGCCAGTAATGCCATGTTAGTCCTGATCATTTACATCTTCTTGTTACAAATCTTATACAGTGCATGTGAGACAATAGTTTGATGATGACAACTGTGTTTTCTAACACTGTATGAAGTGCTAAGCACGTTTAAATACTTCTTAACAAAAAAAAAATTGAAACTGTGTTTATTAACTGAATACAGGATATTCTTTAGAACATAAAGTATGACTGTTACATTCTTGTCTATGATTTTCAAGTTAAATTGATAAAGTGACATTATTAAATATGTTTTATTTTAGTAGTGAGCTTCTAATATTTTTTTAGAATATTACAATTCTGCTTTTTTTCTTTTTTTTCAATAGGGCATCCCTTTGGAGTTCCTGTGTGGTGTTACCACTTCTAGCACTGACTTGGATGTCTGCAGTTCTGGCCATGACAGACAAAAGATCAATATTATTTCAGATACTTTTTGCAGTATTTGATTCATTACAAGGCTTTGTTATTGTCATGGTCCATTGTATTCTCCGAAGGGAGGTGAGGAATGAATTCCCAGTTTTCTAAAGGGCTGTGCTCCTGTTACTCCCTCAACTGCTCTTTAATGTTATATACAGCTTGCTCTGCAGAAATATATTTCATGGAAAGAGAAAAATATTTTATGGTGAGATGTATAGGAACAAATGAAAGAGGAAAAGACAAAAAGTGAAAGAGAGGGGGAAGATCAGTTAATTCCAAGTGCAGAGTATCAGTATAAAACTGTACCGACTTAATTCCATGTGTCTTTTATTCAATCCCAAGTACAGTTTACTCACCAGTATTGTGAGTATAGGGAAATGCAAACATTAATGCCCTTCTGAAGACTGTAGATTTTTACACTCTCCAAAACAGATACAAATACAAAATTATTTCTGTTTATACTGTCCATGAAAGAGGACACAAGGAGATTAGGTGTTGTGTTGGTGAAGATCTACTGTTTCAGATCTACAGACTCAGGTACATACTAAAGTTATGGGGACAGCAAGGATGAAGACAGGTGAGTGCTTTGAGAACAGCAAGGACAAGCAGTACCCTGGCCTGCCCTTCACAGCTCAGTGCCACCTGCCGCAGGATCCATCACCCCTGGAATCTGGTGGCAGAGCTCTTACACAAGTGCTCTTTAATCTGGCTCTGGTGACAGGTGCTCTAACCTACCTAACCTGCTAACTAACCCCACTTTTTATTGAGATGGGCCTGAGAGCCGTAGCGTAACAGCTTTGTTGGCAGATCTGAGGTAATGGGACCCTCTATCAAAAATGAGCAGGTGGAGCTGGACTGGAGAGTAGTTCCTGGTCCACCAGCATTCCTATGTGCTAGTCATTTATCAACTTCAGGATATTTACCACACCAGTAAACCAAATTATACTGTCCAGCATGGTTCCCGGGGATTGACAGGAGTTATTTGAAAGCACCTCAGGACTAAAAAAACCCAGGAAGATGTTTCAAGATGTTTATCGTCAATACTGAGTGAGGAATCTCACACAGGGGTTTCCCTTTCTACCACTGATGCCATTTAAACATTGAAACTCATGATATTGATGTAAAATAATTATGAGTGGCATAATTTATTCAAATGTTTCAGTACTGTACCACCTTGCATGAGCTTTATATCACTTTTCTTCACAGTATGCACACGATTATCTTATCAAAGAATTAAGTTTTCAATTTTTAAAGATAAAAATCAGTATCTTGCAGAAACTAGCGCCTTACACTGTGCTGATTCCTTCCCACTTTAATCACTCTGTTAGAGGATATGAACTTCTATATTTCTTGGTTTATCTGTTCTCATATGGGAAGAGGCTTGCCTCCTTTAATACCTTTTCTTTTTTCTTCTTTTGATTTTCTTTTGGCTTTTCTTTTTGTTCAGGATAAAAACATGCAGAATAACGGATAATACTCATGAAAAATCTATTTTGTGTATAACTGTCTTGAAATATCCTTATTTTTCTTCAGCATTTTCTTTCCCAATATATCTGTGAAAGAGGGTAGTCTCATCTGTAAATCTGAGACCAAATATTTCACTTATTCTTTTATTATAATGGTGAGACACTGCACTTATTTTCAGTAGAAAGTATAATGATTTCATACTGGTTTTCCTGTCTAGGAAATTTTTTATCCATTGGAATATATGAATTAGCCTAAAAAGGGCATGTCACCTCCCACTTACCATCCTAGGGAACCATTTTTATTTTTAAATATGTATCTTCAGCTCAAGGTTGCGTGTGAAACATTCAAAACATAAGCAGTATGAACAGCATTATCTTTCACAGAGCCACAGAATATCTTCAGTAGGAAGAGACCAATAAGGATCACTGAGTCCCACACCCTGCTCCTCACAAAACTACCCAAAAATAAACCATGTGACTAAGAGTGTTGTCCAGACACTCCTTGAACTCTGACAGGCTTGTTGCCATGACCACTTTCCCGGGGATGATGTTCCAGTGACTGACCACCATCAGGGTGAAGAATCTTTTTCTAATGTCCAATCTGAATTGCCCTATTCATTTCATTTCCTCACGTTCTGATTCCATTTTCTTGTGTTCTAATTCAATTTCCTTGTGTCCTTTGTAAGGATCCAGAGAAGCTGCAACAAATACCTGGTTATCGGTCACTGATTTTGTAAAAACCCAGACCAAAATCCACAAGAAATTCTAAATGTAACATAGCATAATGCTCTATAAAATTTAAAAAAAAAAACAAACAAAGCAGACATTGAAACCTGCATCAGTGCAGTAATGCAGAAACTTATTTGGAAAAAAATGTATTTTGACTGTTGATGAAAGGTGAAAATCAACAGACGTCTTCCAACAGTGCCCTAAGCCTTGAATTAAAGACAGATTTCCTATTCTAATGACAGATCTTTGCTGCAAATGCTTCATTCCGAGGAAATGCATCAATAATGCTGAACACCTCATAGAAACATTCTTGTCTGATCATACTTGCAAGCAGGACTGTGGTGATAGAGGTGGAATTAGTTTTTTCTAGAAATAAAATCAATGTTCAAATTTGTAGGATACCTTGACTGGAACTTTTAACTCACTGTTTTTAGTGTAAGCATTATTCAAAAATATCTTATTATGAATCTGTTTATACAGGAATTTAGGATCTTAATTGCTTATGTGTAGGTAATCAGCCAGTTATGGTTTATTTTATTCCCTGCTTTTTTAGCAAATCACAGATATTTATATATATATATATAGATATGTAGAGATATGTATACATATATATCGCATCTAACTGCAAAGAATCATTACTCTCTTTAGCAACTAACAGGAGTTATTCCAGCAAGTCAGTCATAGCAGTTGTGCATCCCAGTTCTAACAGGGAAATTCTAGAATGCACGCATTTGAACAAGAAGCTGAATATTCTATCTACATGGTATTTTAAAAAACTGACCTCATGAAAAGATTTCCCAGCGAGGCCCAAAAAGCACCAAGGTTTGAAAAGGTTCTCCATTATCAAAAAGGAGGAGGTGTTTTCTCTTCAGTCATGATAACTTAAGCAGAAGTAAATGTACAGAGTTATCTTCTGTCAAAGCAATGATAGTGGTGTTGGTGCAAGACAAAGAAGCCTAGGCATATTGCTGATTGAACTCTACTTGAAAGAACACATTGAATCTTCTTGGTCCTCCAGATTTAAATTGCAAACTGGGCAAAACACTTCAGGAATTAATTAAGGTAATATTTTTGATATTGGAAAAGCAAATTAGGAGAAATTTCTTCCAGAAGCACAAAGTAAAAGTTGATGCACTTAAAACAATTTTTATTTCAAAAATATGTATGGTCTGCACTTACTTGGTTCAGTGTGTAGCAGCAAAGACATAGCTGTTTGCTGCCACAAGTTACTACATGGAAAGAGATGTAAGCCCAGTAAGTTATGTTTCAGTTTGGCTCTAGAAAGTCTGGCTGTCCAGCTCCAGAGACCCTTGGGTGAGCACAGGCCGAGAGAGTGGCCATGCAGGGTGTGCAGTGCAGTCTTTGCACTGCACGTGGTACCTCCCAGCTGAAAGAATAG
This sequence comes from Atrichornis clamosus, assembly GCA_013400975.1. Classification (NCBI taxonomy): domain Eukaryota; kingdom Metazoa; phylum Chordata; class Aves; order Passeriformes; family Menuridae; genus Atrichornis; species Atrichornis clamosus. Next base: position 56,454 of record WBMZ01003490.1, on the reverse strand, counting down.
TCTGTTACTTTTGGTTGTCTGCAAAAGCATTTAGCTGTGCCAGTGCCTCTCAAGGAAATCCTGCCAGCATATTTGTCACTCTTGACGACAGCCACAAAGCTATCTCAGTTATAGCCTATAAGATTGATCTAATATTTATGGCACGCCAGCACAGGCAAAACAATAATTCTGACTGTCAGGGGAAAAAAAAAATGGAGTGGAATATATCACCATAAAATTCAAAGAGGACAGCCCTGCTTCACTATGCCTTTATTGTCATTACATTACAAAAAGACACAGATTTCTGCAATTATATATAAAAGCCCCTTTTTCCATCTTAGTTATGTTGATATGAACATAAATGATGGAAATATTTGTTACTTTATCTAACACACTCTACTGAAGATCTTGTGTGACAGGGGCTGCATTAGGAAGTCAGGGATGTTCACCAACTCAGACATAAACCTGGAAGAGAACAAAGTGATGCATCATCTTATTTCTGTCCACCATCAATTCAGTGTCTTTTAGAGAGACATTAGACCTTTCTATACTTTATTTCTAACTTCTAAAATAAATATAATTCTTCCTAAGCATAAGACCTTTCATAGACCATTTGGAAATTTTGGAAGAAAAATGCGAAACAGTTAAGTATTATTGCTTTATATTGCCTTCTTAGCCCAGAGAACCTTGAGTTGTTCTTGTTTGTTCCTCTCCTTGCTGTTTAAACACATAATTGGGCATTGGAAGATTTTGATGAATGTGTCACAGAACAGAGAATGATACGAGAGGTTAGCATTGAAGCTTATCTATCTCAGCAAAACAGTTTGCCTGATCTGCATGAATATAAGATGCTTTAAGCTGGTTTGAATCACACTTAGTAACTCCTGTTAATGCTGGTGATGGGAGGAACCCACATGTATTTTTCTTTAGCTGTGCTCTGTGGAGTAGAGAGCATTTGGCTTAAACGCATCGTTGGCGTGTAGAGCCCACATTTCAGAATGCAGGAGAAAAATAAAAAGTACATGAGTAGGGCAAGGGTAAGTTATAAAAGCTTGGAGCTGGTTACTGTTGCTAAGGAAACTACTTCCCTGGTATCTGCACGTTCATCACATCTGTCTCTCCTGCTCTGCCTGGCTCTAAGAAAATCTTGTAACTTGATGTTAAAAGGCAGGGGGAGAAAACAAGATTATGTTTCAAAGGAAAATGTAAAGACAGCACAGTCTTCACATACTCAAACAACAGTTTTGAACAAGCAGTCTAGAGGAGTAAAGTGTTATTTAGAAAGTTCAACCATTTTGATTCTGCCTTGGATGAGGACACCTAGAAATTGCAACATATGTCAGTATCATGGATAAGGCTACATTTGACATTCTGTTAACTTGTTCAAATCATATGCTTCTTGCACTTCAGAAGCATTGTAAGAAATATGCACATTCAAGAGGATCCTAAAATCAAGATTTAATATAGAAGGAACTGAAAGTAGGACATGAGATTCTTGAGATCTCTGCAGCTATCAGAACTGGGAACCTCCAAGAACACAGAGTCCCAAAAATGACAAAGTCCACTGCACAGAATGAGATCAAACTATGTTTTTGAAGTAAGAATGCTTTGGAGTGAAGCATCATAAGCCTTGAAATGAGATTCAGCAGAGCTGGAGATGCTTTGAGGGAGAGAGGGATTTTAAATTTTATTTTTGGTCAAATCACTGTACCAGTGCTTATCCAAGAGTATAAAATTCTGTAGTGTGACCTAACTTCAGCATTGATAAAGTGAGAGAAGACTTGGATTAAATTTGCAGCAACTAGGAGATGCCAAATTAAATTAACATCAAACACATGGAAAACCAAAGCAAGTGTAGTGTCTAAAATCAGAATCTGTGTCTCAATACAGCACACTTTAAGTTACAACATGTGGTAAGTCTCGGTGTTTTGAAATCAATCCAAACCTTCACACCTTGCTTCATTCTTCTTTCTGTCCTATATTTGGCTGCCTCCACCTGCAACAGTCACTTACCAAGACTGCAGAGCACTCCTACTCATTTAAGGGTTGAGCCATTTAAAATAATGCTTTCTAATTACAAAAATATGTTTTTTCTATTTCATTTTCCCTTTTGTAAAAGCTTCTAAGCAACTTGTAATAGAATATGATGTACTGAAAAGGGACAGTTTCTCATCAGCAACAATTAATGAATTATCCTCTTCTGCTGTTCACAAAATGTCCATGAGTGGAAGACAATTTTCTCCCTTTTAATTATTCCAAATAAGACATGAAGTAATTTTAACAGATAATAAATGCAATATAGTTTTTTCTAGGCATTTTATTCAGACTACTTTTATATTCAAACAAGAAATTATGTTAGCTTTGATTGGAGATCACTGAACCAAATTCCTGTTTTCCAAGTCACATCTGGTAATCAGGTATATGATTATATGTATAATATGGACACTTGCATTTCTGGAACTAAAATTCACATAGTAAAACCTTAAATTCCAAAAGTTGCTTTGTCATCCTTACTGTTGTATGTGTGAGGAAGCAGCAAAATATGTTTGCATTCTGCTATTAACAAACAGGAACTGCATTTTCCTTTTGAATGTGCCTCTCTGTTAACGACAGGTTTCTGACAGAAGTGTGGAACAATAGTATTTCTTAAGACATACACTGCACAAAATGAAAGTTAAAATAGCATTCCCTGTGAAAAGATGATTCCTCAAATATACTGTGTTTTAGGGACAAGTCTTCAAATTTACTTTATGGATCATATTAATAAACAGTAATTCCTGATAACTTCCTTTAGTACTTTCAAGAAATCTGTCTCTGTGCAAACAGTTCACTTTTCTTCATGTACTTGCACTCTTATCTGAATATTTTTAATCCTAGAAGAGATGCAGTAAATTCCCTGTGCATGGATTTAGAGATTGAGATTGGAATCAGTAATATCTTTCAAATATTATTCTTTAAAGTATAATTAGGAGATTACATAAGTGTTAAGAACTGATTACAATAACTGTCTGATGACAATAACTGTTAAGAACTGTCTTTCAAGAACCTTACATTTTTCAAGCAGAATATACAATTTATTTTGCAATGGTTAGCAGTATATCCATTAATCCTGTTATCAGATATGTACCAAAATGAATGAGAAGACGAAGCCAAATACTATCACCAAGACAAATTTGGCTTAAAAACCGTATCATCACTGTCTAGTAGCTAATTCTGGCCATACATAAATCTAATTCTGTGGTATGGATGTGAAAGACTGACAGAATCTGTAGCAACCACAAAGCATAAAAAATGTATGAAATGGCAGAAATAAGGCATTTATGTTTATTGCTTCTGATTTATTAAGTGGGCTAAAGAAAAGTCATGCATTGTATTCCATATCATTTAATTGAATCTCTAATAGGAGTATATGATGTTACACAAGAATCAGTATAAGATATTTTTTTCACAGGTTCAAGATGCATTCAGATGTCGGCTAAGAAATTGCCAGGATCCAATCAATGCAGATTCTTCAAGTTCTTTTCCTAACGGACATGCTCAAATCATGGTTAGCTTTTATTTTGCTCTTTGACTATGAATTTAGTGTTCCTAACCAAAAGAAAAAACTTACTGTATTTTATGTGGCAAGCATGCATAGCTGAAATATTAACACCTTTTTTAAGCCTAAGACTGTTTAAGTCATTATCTGCTTGCTTAAATCTCTTAGTCAGTTTTAAATTATTGGTGTCATTATTTAGTGGAGCACAGTGAATTAGTATCTTCCACCAGTGTTCCTTAGGACAAAAGATTCTTACATAAGAGAATGAAAAGGTAATCTAATAATACATTGTGACTTTTTCTGCTGTTGTTGTAAAGGGTACTGATGCATTTTCCTTCGTGAGGCCTTTCAAAACATTCTCTGACCAAGTCAGACAAGGAGAAAGTGCTAGAGATTCTACAGGGGGAACCTGTTTAGTGTGTTAAATTAAGAGAGCGTGAATGGCTCAGTATAAAAATTTGGATTTACTAATACCCTTAGGTAGTATATTAAGACAACATATTGGTCTCTTCACTTTCAACAACAGTTTGTCATTGACTATAATGGGGACAGGATGAGGCCCTAAAAGCACGCAAGGTTCAGCAAAAATGCAAGGCACAGCAAGCCGATGCCCTTCAAAAATGATGACTCAAAAAAAGAATTAATGTTAAGACTTCACAAGCAAAAAAGAGAATAGTTTTACTGAATGCTTCACATGGTATAAACTTCTTGTGAAAATAGAAGCAAAAAGTAAATTTTGTAACAGAATAAATAGTTTTGTTTAACTAGGAAAAGTGTACTTTGATTTCCAACTGTTAAAATTCATTCTTAGATTTTATGATTAATTTTTGCACAATGATAATAAATAATATTTGCTTTCAGGGACTACAAAAATTTTATATGATTACATTAGTAGGAAGAAATGACAGAATGTGTTATAACAAATAAGCATTTCATAACAAATTAATGAAGTTTCAAACAGGATGGACTATTCGGATTACACTTATTCACAGGAGTTTGTATTGCAGGCTATTTTTCATTCTGCTGTTCATAAAATTACTATGAAAAACTTCCTTAGAGAAGATCCTTTGATGAGATGTAGAAGTTATTCTTCCATATACATTAAAAACTATACACTGTATCATTTTATTAAAATTATATACTCTACTTCCACCTATTTTATTTTATTTTTTCTGGTCAGGCAGCATACTTTGAAAACCACCCAGTTATACTTTAGGAAACTTTGTAAAGCTCTGCTGTTGTAAAACAATACACTTCACCTTCTCAGCAACAAGAAACCACTTTTAAGAGACTATGACCCTGTAAGTAGGACATTTTGGAAGTGCTAGTTGGCAAAAAGGTATTGTGGTTTATTTTTTAATTAATAATGGCTGTTCTGTTTCATTGTTTCTTGTTACAGACTGATTTTGAGAAGGATGTGGACATTGCTTGTCGGTCAGGTAAGAACGTTGAGAGAGTATTTAGCCAACAAAAAGAAGTCTTGTACAAGTTCCTTGTGAAGCGAAAACCAGAAAAATATTGGGGTTTAAGTGTTTATAGAAAACATTTATGAATTTAAACAAACAAACAAAAAAAAAAAGGTAAAAGGTGATTTCACTATATGAATACATTTATTTAATTTTCTTACAAAAGGCTTTACCTAGAATTCAGCAGTTGGAAAGTAGTCAAAGTTGTGATTGTCTATTATGACTGTTTAGTTGTGGAAAGAAGACCACTCTTAATACTAAACTTTCCTTGCCCTGGTACACAAGGAAATGTGAAACTGTCATTTTGCTTTAAGAAAACGAAAAATAGGGTACCTTGATAGCTATATATATGAAGGATACATCAATTTGCGTTTGTTTGAAAGGGTATTTCTTCAGAACTCTAAGGGAAATCAACAGTAGTTTAAGAAAATTAAATTTTATTCCACTTCACTGTGAAAAGTTTGTTTCCATATATTAAAATAACACATTTGCAGCAATTTATTTGCCAACCTTGCTTAAATAAAGTGCAGTGTAAAATAAGTGACCATTTAAACCCTACAGAAATTTTTAAATCTAGGAGATATTTCCAAAGTCCAGTTTTTCCTAGGGAAGGAGTCCTGCCTAGACACCCTCAGTTTTCATTGAAGAGAAAGAGAAAGAGAGAGAGAGAGTGTGTCCTCTCCACAGGATGAGTCAGAGCAGAAGCCTGATTTAGCTGTTCTGCATCACCCACCTGAAGGACACTCTCTCTCTTCACTGGCTGTATGAGGTGCCAAGAAAGCTGATCTCATTAAGGTAAAGTTTGAGTTTCCAGTCACCCATCTTTAAAAAACTGCCAATGTAGTTGCTTGCAATATGATATCAGTTCTTCCCTACAGATCAGTTTTGATATGCACATGTATTTGACGGGAACAGGATAGTACATTGTAACACAAACGCATGTCTATCACCATCCAATGCAGACAAAAATCCAGCACTGATCCATGTAGTTCCTACTTGCCTTTGATAACACAGCTCTGCAGTACAGAGAGCCTTGGCAGAGACAGCCGTAAGGAGATCAGCTTTGAATGCAGTTATGAACAGGCTTTACTAGATAAGTATTTAAACTCACTTATTTTCAATGAAAAATTTAAGGATAGGTCACTGTTTGAAATGTCTGAACAAGTGTCACTGGAAATATTAAAGCAGACACTGAATTCAGGCATCTGTGCACTGTTGTTTAGAAGCAAATTTTTCTTTTCATAATGGAAAAATGAGAGTTTTGTGTGAGGAAGGAGAAGGGGATGTCTTATGAGCTGCTTGCTATGGAAATAGGTAGTGAACTGACAGGCAGGTACTGGGGGATCTGGGTCATCAGAGCCCTTGGGCAAGCAGAAGGGATGTAAATGTATTACCTGAAGTTGTCTTTCTGTCTCAGCCCACAAGCTCGATTTTATTGCATAAACTAGCACTGGTGTGAATGGTAATATTTTCAACCAGAATGAGAAAATCCTTGCACCTAGCTGCAATAAACCCAGTAATTGGTTACTTTAATTTTTTTGTCTTACTATCTATTCTTTCCCTTCATTATAAATGCTGAATTATAGACTTAAATTTATTTTTTAAGATAAATAATTGTGATTGAATAGATGCTTTGCTTTTGAAGCCATCCTTCAATGCTTATGGAAATTTTAACTTTTGTGTCAGGATTAGTAATTTTCACATGTGGAACTCACCCCAACAAAAATTGCTAGATTTTGCTATAAGTTTGACCCTGAAGGTCTAGGTTGAGAACAAAAGTGGATTATGACTCTTCTATAAAACATGTTTATATTCTTTATAACCTTTCCAGATGCAGCAAAATATTCTTTCTGTTACCAATGGAATTTCTTACCAATGTGGTAATTCTTTTGTCACTTTTATTTAAAACATAATTTAACAGAGAAGAGTTTTAAAAAGTCAGTGAAAGGGAACATTTCAGGAACACATGCTCATAGTTGTAATCTTATGATAGGTCATTACAATGGATTGACAAAATGATTCTGTCTTACAATCTGTTTGACATTTTCCAGGAGGTTATGTGGAGTTAATAACGGCAGTACAGATGTCATACTGTATTTTTTTGGAAAACCCTTAATGAGTTCCACATGGCAGGCTTTTGCTTAAGCTGTAAGTCACCTAAAATCTATGCAAGGCAGTAGGAATAAATGAAGAAGTGGTTTTAATTTATATAAATGACTGAAGCTAGTCAGAGATTCGTGTAGGTTATACATGGTAGATTAAGAGAACAACAACAACATAAAAAACCCACACAAAAGCCCTTCCCCAAAACAATTTATTAAATAAAATTTAATAAGTGGATAGAAAAAGATTTGAGAAGAGGCACTGGTAAAGGAAGCTAGATAAAGCCACAAGAAAAAGCAGTGTTAGTTTGACACAGTTTCATGCTGTAAGATCCTGTTCTCTGACCCCCAGTTCTGCATAAAGACATTGGACCTTGCAGAGCAGCCACTATAACAGGAACACTTTCTAGAATTTCACTAAATGATGAAGAGGAGGAGAAGGGACCAAATCCTGAAGGAATGAGCTATTCAACCTTGCCTGGAAACATTATCTCCAAAGTCATCATCCAGCAACCAACAGGTCTCCACATGCCGATGAGTATGAGTGAACTGGCCAATCAGTGCTTGAAAAAAGACAACAGTGAGCTGCGGAGGACTGTGTATTTATGCACTGATGATAATTTGAGAGGTGCCGATATGGACATAGTCCATCCTCAAGAACGGATGATAGAAAGCGACTATATAGTCATGCCTCGGGGCTCAGTAAATACCCAGTCGTCACTGAAAGATGAGAGCAAAATGAATATAGGCATGGATACCTTGCCTCATGAAAGGCTCTTGCACTACAAAGTTAATCCGGAGTTCAATATGAATCCTTCTGTAATGGACCAATTTAATATCAATTTAGACCAGCATCTTCCCACCCAAGAACATATGCAGAATTTGCCATTTGAGCCTCGCACAGCAGTGAAGAATTTCATTGCCTCAGAGCTGGATGACAATGCAGGATTATCAAGAAGTGAAACTGGATCCACAATATCAATGAGCTCTTTAGAGGTCAGTGGTGCATAAACAAATTGCATGCTCTGTTGTTCTAATTTTATGATAAGACAATAAGTTGTGTCTTGTGTCTAATGGGTGAAGCTAATGTTTTAATTCAATATAAGTTATTGTTTGGGATCATACACTGCTGTTCATATTTCTCTTATTATCAGAAGTGTTTATACCTAGAAAACAAGACTAAAGTTTCAGAGCCAGTCTGTATGAAACAATATAGTTCTGGAGATTTAACATTCCACACGACTGCAGAGGATTTCGTGACCTACCAGGTAAAGTCCACTGGAAAATTCTGTGTTACTATGAGAAGAAAAACTATTCCTGCAAGATACAAGTGCTAATCATTGGCCCTACCTGCAAGCACATGCAGCTGAAAGTATTTGTCATTTTATTGCTGACAATCATATCTATCTCAGATATGATAGGTCTAATTCTGCTCTCATTGGTGTAAATCTTGGATTCTTCCATCCAATAGTTCACCATTTACTAATATCGTTTTGTTTGCATGTGTATGCAGGCATTGGTACAATCAATGTGTGCAATCCTATACAGGTGGGCTTCATGTGGAGTATCCTGGATTCCAGTCAGATTGCAAAAGTGAACTGAAAAGCCTTTAAAAGACTTTCAGTTATTACTACAATCTGTCTGTGGGATTTAAGCATTAGCAAATTGAAAGCTATTTAAATAACTTCTTAACTCCTAAGCGTCAAATACTGTCATTCCTATTAAGCTTTTACCTATGCAAAGCCAGCAGTGAGGTGGAGTTATTTTCATACTTGGGCCTCCTGAAGAACTGGGAATACATTTCACCAGCATTTCAAATGTTGGGAAACATGGCATTTTGTGGGAAAGAGAAAGACAACTGAGAAAAACATGGTGCTAACTCATTTTCTGAAAGAAGTTGCAGGTGGAAAAGAACTCTACTGTATGTGCAAGCTTGAAATTATTATCTATTACTCTACAATGTTTGGACCCGTCTGTGTAGGGAAACAGAGACACAGCTTGATTTTTCAATTTTTCGACACAGAACTATAGCTGATACTTCACAAATGGTGGATGCTTATGAATATTTCTTTTAAAGTGGAATTGAAGTTTTATGGAGAATTTGGACAGAAGATCAGAATTTGGTTTCTTTTCAAGAGATATCTTTACAAGCTTTAAAAGTAAAATATTTTCCATGCTGTTTATATTGTGTGTGTACTAATATCAGTTTTTACAAGACTTTATTTAACTGAAAAATGGATTGAAAATTAAGCATTAGGATCTGCAAGTAAACAAAAATCATCCATGTTTTTGTTGTTGTTAAAGTGAATATGTATAATCTTGGACAAATTTTCAAAATTATTTCTAAAGATAGTGTAAGTGCTTGCCTACTCAGTGCTCAGATAGACAGGCTCCTTCAAAGTAAAGAAGTTACTGCTCTCAGCTCTGAGGTGGTGCACAGGAGCTCTCAAATTTAATGCAACCCAGAAGCAGAATAGCTAAGGTCACCTTCCAGCTGTATCCTCTCCCACCTCTCTACAATACTGGCTTTCAGATAGTTTTTGTCAGATATAGAGACTTAAATCCAGTCAAGATTAGACGTATGGATAAAATATGTGAGGAAATTTCATAATTCCTTGAGAAGATAGACATATGTGCCACCATGCCATCCACTCTAAATTAATTTCTGGTGTTGCCAAAAGTCATCTAGGACACCTAAAAAAAAAAAGCAGACCTCAGTTAAGTTGTAAAAATTGTGACAATAGTTACTTCATCTTAACAAAATTATAGTTCCTAATGCCACTTTGGAATATATGCCTGAAAATCTGTGAGTATAATGTACTGGTTCTTTAGAGCTAGTTTTTAACTGTGTTTATATCATATTTTAAGTTTACCTCTAAGATAGGATGTAGACACTGAATCTCAATCACCATTCTGTATATCATTTTTATGCTCAGAAGAGACTATTAAGTATGTAGTAGAAAATGTAATAAAATAAAATAAAATAAGATAGTAAATATTTTGTCTCCTCTAACTTGAGAAGCATATTAGGTTTAGAAGGCATATTGGTCCAGAAAGCTGTAGACAGTTACATTTGTAAACCCCATCAGACCCAGCATAATCCCACGTATTAGGAAAAAACCACAGATATTAGGGCAGATCAGAACTGAAAAGAACTGTTCTGGCTTTTGTGTCTGCCTTTGTTGTTCTCAACATTACATGATGATATAGCATTACTTCATCTTCTGATAAGGATGTGCTGCACTGAATTGAAGATAGGAACATGAAAAAAAGATTGTATATAGAATAAAATGAGAGTCTCAAGCAGATCCTGATAAGAGAATCCAGCCAGATAAAGAATGTGATTGTGTTTTCACATATGCAGTGTGTAAGAACCAAGGGTTGAGGTAAAGCCCCAAATGGTATTGGCTGGGATTGACCAGCTGGATTAACTTCTGTTGCCCTAAACAAAGTAAAAAAGGGGGTGCAAGGGATTTGGTTTTTTAGAAGTTTGCAAGACCTTTCAAAAGACAGGGCTTTGTCAGGCATTATGGAGCAGCAAAACCTGTAGCAGGCCATTCAAGATCACCCTGCCCACCTTTTTCTGACACAGAATGTCTAAACCACCTCTAAAGGAGAAGATTCTGAGCAGTAGAAAGCTTTCCCCTCCTATCAGCTCATAGCTGGAACACAGCTATAATATCAGCAAAAAAACATATCCTGACTTCTAACTGAAGGGAGGATCCATCAGCCCTACCATTATATATCTAAATCTAGGCATTCCCCTTCTGAAATGGAAAAAGAGCTCTTCACATTTGGCTCCCTTTTAGAGCCAATTGAGACAAATAGCCATTTTTAGGCTACTTTTAGACATCTGCTCCAGGACAAAGTAAATGACATGCCTCAGTGCAGGTGTTTCTTTTCAGATACCACAGAGGAAGCCAGAATGAATAGTTCAAACACAAACCTCAAAAATGTTGATGTCCTAAATTTAGTCAGATTACTCCTACTGTGTGTCACAAACTTTCTTCTAAAACTTTTATATATATGTATTTTTTTCTGAAGGAAATGCTTAGATGTGAACAAGTTAAATGTAAAATGAAACAATTTCAGTTTTCAAAAGATAGTCTGAGAATGCCATAATATTTACATAATACTGCCCAGATAAGTGTAAATATGCAGATTCACAATGTGCAAATCAGGGATTTTGATTTTATTTTGTATGCACCCAACAGTACTCATGCGATTACAGTCACAGGCAGGCATATTAGTACATCATGGAGTTTCTGAGGAGGACTAATCAAACGTCTGTTTAGTCTCCTGCACATCCCTTATATGCATGGATTAAAACTGGCTTTGCTACCTTGACATCTAAGTGGCTTGGAGTATGCTCCTTCAGTTCAAAGTAGTTTGACTTTAGTGAAGAAAACACTCAATACAAACTTTTGGAATGGTTTTTGTTTCGAAAATGTACACTCTGTGTGGTGTGTTCATTAAAATGAAATTACTTTGAAGTTAAGAATTGCATTCCCAGGCACTTAGATGCAGAGAAAAGAAGGTTTAAATGCAGAGGAAGATGCTGACCTGGGCAACATATCTCCGGGATGAGTAATTCATCTCTTTTTGTGCAAAAGAAATGGAAGAGGAAGTAGAAACCTGTGGAGACTTGCGTTGTTACCTTTGTGGAGGAAGAATGAATGGTTCTTTTGAGGGAACTATGGTTAGTGTAGTGTGAGGAGAAATGGAAAAGAGCTGAAAGGAGACAAAGATTTTAAAGTATTATAAGACGAAGGACATGCAAAGACAGGCAATAAGACATTTATTAAAGGGGAAAAAGATCATTTGCTTTATAAGAATAGGAAGGAAAGGACTTCACAAATTATTTGCCATGTAAAGGACAGGAATTCTCTTTCCAGTCTGATATCTTCCGTCTTTATTTTTCTGTCTTAGTTTCTGCTGTGAGATCTTTATGTGGAGCAAGTTGATTGTTTGACCAAATAATCCTCTGTATTCATTCATGAGAGCTGTTAATATGTTCAAAGACAGTGAACTCTGTAAGTGCTTCGCCAAATCACTGACAGGGCACTTTAGGAAGAAAATACTGTTACAGCTGAGAAAATAAAGGGATATGTTAAAGATAGTGAAGTTCAAATAAAAAGTAAAGATAGGTGTAGATAGAAAGGAGAAAAAAAGATAGACACTAAATAATGGGGAAAATATATCAGAAATTAAGAATAAGCTTAAAATGAAGGTATTAGGAAGAATGAAATAAAAGCAGCAGAGAAGGAACAGGGTCTAAAATATTTTTTTTTTCAAAAGAAAGGAGAAATAATCAATCTCATCAATAAAGTACCAGAGCATCAAGCAGAACAAAAGCAAAATGGTGTGAAGTCATTTTGATTTATGACATGAGAAGTAAAAAAAAGAGAGAACAAAAATAGAGAGATGAGCACCACAGGAATTTCTTCTTTATCATGTTTCCACATTGCATTTATTTTCAGGCATTCTGTATCTCAGATTTTTATCCCTCCCATTCCTCATTTCATTCTTCAATAAGCTGTGGAGACAGCTCTTGCCAATTTTGCGACTCTCAGTGAAATGAAGTCTAGCCCTATAACAACCCTCTCTTTCTTTCATTTGAGAGAGTAGGTCTCAGATTCTCTACTTCAGAAATTGATGCAGCTTATTTTCAGGTTACCATACAGGATTAGGGGTAGAATCAGGCAGAGTTGATTCTAGTAACTGAAGGTGTGAAGAACTGAAATTTTAGTCAGTATTATAAAGTGCAGAGTATATTGCAGACTTTATATTGTAATTGTCCATTTAGCAAATGCTGCATTTTCCCCAAAACCATTTAGAAACACATAACAAATGGTCTTGGTTGATTGACTAAATATGTATGCAGGCTGCCCTATAAAAAAGGGGGAGCAGCAAGCCATAATAATAATTTGTCAGAATACTTTTAAATTGAAATCTTTGAAGTTATGCTTGTGCTGTGTGTGTAGATGTGCGAAATTTGCTAGCATGTTTTAAAGACTTAAAATTCCCACGTTAAACAGCTAATTCACTTTTTCATGAAAATTTACATTCTTTATGTCTAGGTCATGTTAGAAACTAACAGCCAACATAATCTTGTATTAAGATACTGTAGTGCTTTTCAATGATATACACACAAAAGACATTTTAAATCAAAACTGTCTATCCACATTCCACTTTTATATCTCTCAGGGTCTAAAAAGATTTTTTTTTTTTGCTTTTGTTCTGGGAAAAAGTCCTCCTCGGGCTAAGATCTTGTATGTCAAATCTCATCTCAGAGTGAATTATAAACTGCTGATACTAAGGCTTTATATTAATGAAAGCATGGTTATAGTCCTCACTCTATTATGTTATCTCTGGTTTCAATTATATTTTGCACAATGAAATATATCTTTAGGAGTATCTGATGTAATTAATCAGATAGTGGTGTAATGCAGAATAGAATAAGGAGAAAAACAGGCATTTGTTGTTTCACGGAGCTGGAGAGGGATTTTATTAGTCATTTAGTAGGAGCAGCTCTTTCCTGGTGCCAGTGGATTAGTGTGTGCTGGTGTGTGGAAATTATTCTTCAAAATCCTATTTTTGTCCCTCAGCAGAGTTTAAAGTTGTTCTGGAATTACAAAGAGAAGCTATACATGATTAGCACAAAGTAAAATTGATTTAAAACAAATTACTACGGCAAATCTCTTTTTACAGAGTTTCAGTTTGGCCCTGGCATGAAGAGTAGAGGTTTTTTCTACAGAAAATGGATTTTATCAATTAAGATCAAAGAGCTGTAGAAATCACAGATGGAAAAAATCTTGTCAGGTCATCTTTTCTATCAATGCAAGAATATTTTCTACAGTGTATTTCTCTAAAACATAGACAAACTTCACTTTCAAGTCTGGAGTGAAGTGCTTCCGCTCTTTCCCTTATCAGATTATTGCATAGTTATTTAAACCTTCTTTTTTCCCAATACCAATTCTGATATTTTTCCAGGTTTTTCCCACACCAGTTTTGTTTAGCAGTGTTTATATCCTTCTAAGGTTTATGAACAAGCTTCTGTGTTTGCTTTTTCCAGAGACAGTCTTTTAACAAAGTTGTAACACTCTTTTTTCCTTTCCTCTTAAAAGTACATTTTGCTGCTACTCTCTCTGAAATTTCTCCAGTTTACAGGCATGATTTGGCTTCTGCCAGTGTAGAGCACCAATGCAGAACTCTCACTGGAGTTGTACGGAAAGGTCTATCACACCCTTTTCTGCTTAAATTGATCTCTTTTTTCATAGCGTTTATAATTGAACGTGGGTTGCAGTTCACTGCCTACCCATACCCCTCATTTTCTCAGAGTTATACCAGCTAACTCCCTGCCACTGAATAATTGCAAGGGTCTTCAGCTTTTTATACGGTCCCTTTACTACTTATCCTTGCAGTTCTCTAGCATTTGGGGCTCTTCAGCTTGGAGAACAGATGAGTGAGGAGTGAATAGGAAATGATTATTCATTTTCTCTTAGAATATAAAAAGCAGGAATATCAAATGAAATGTCAAAGGGATAAACAACATAATTTCTTTTGTCATGTCCTACATATTTGAATTCTGGAATTCACTACCTCAGCACATTTTAGATGTCAAATCCTTCCAAGGAAATCCTTAAACTATTGAAGACCTAGGAAGGTATTGTAGCAGAAATGTCACTTTATACTTGCAGTTCTCTATACCATTTCTGAAACATCATAGCAGAATCTGCTCAAATACAAAATACTAAGTAAGTTAAACCATGGAGAATATCCTTTACAGTTATTTGTTACTTATATTCTATTGACATCAGTACTCAAATGAATCTCCAACTGATCCTTGAAAAAAAACCCACCAACTTCCAGTGTAATTTTTATGTTGCTAAAATGATTCTCAGATTTGCAGGTGCATAAAGGGAACAGCTGTTTGAAAAGTATTGGTGTGACCAGTTCAGCAGCTCATTTGATGAAAGGAAATTTCCCCTCTTACTTCATTCAGCTGCTGCATTTTGTTAGTTTGAAGTGTAGAATAAGCTAGATGGTTGATTTCTGAAAGCATTTAGGTATGTGTGGAAAACCCCATTTTTCTCAGCTAAAAGAGACATAGCAAGCTTCATATAAGAAGAAAAGTAAACTCGCAATCAAAATGAAAGTAATTATTTTCATGGCTGTTATCTATCATACAGAAACTGGGAGAACAGTTGAGTAAAATGTCAACTACCAGTTGGGACTGAAGGGAAACTCCTTCATCCTTGTAAGTTTCCCAATGCCTTCGTGTTTCTGAATATGTTCCCTCTCTCAAAAAATAACACTGCAGTCATTTCAGGACAGTGATGTAGCAGCCAGGAGGACCTGATCGTGTACCTAGTGGTGTCAGTGACAATACTGCAAATAACTTCCAGTGGTTCAGGATCACATTCATAACCAGTATCCTTTGGTTTTCAAAACGTGCAGAACTTTGCTGGTACAGTGGCACATATTTTATGTTTTAGGAGGATAGGCTCGGACAGCACTTCTGCTGTGCTTCATTCTATGCAGCCATGGGAAAAAAGTGAAGCACAACCACAAAACAGATGTTCTTTGCTATATAACTTTATAATAAACGTGTTTGTGATAGATTCTTGTTGAGCCTCCTCGCTGAGATTAAACCTATGGTATGAGCTGTTTGGTCATACTTGGTGTGAACTAACAGCAAAATTGCAAAAGATGCCTTTCTCTGACAATAGCACAGTTGAATATGTTGCAGTCTGTTAGGTATGTCTTTTTGCCATGTAAACAGTGATAGAGTTGTCCAGCTGCAAAACCTAATAATCTAGCTATGCCGGGAATATTTTCACTGCAGTCATTCAGACTTAAGGCAAAATACAAATGCTCCGATTTTACAAACCACAGGACTTAGCAAGCTACACATTTCTTCCTAATTTTTTTGTATTTTTACTTAGGACTCAATGGCATCGGGTTTATTACTGAACTCTAGCTTAAAAGCAGCTTTTTCAAGCATTTTTCAAATCTACTCCTGTAAACTTCACCTCATTATCTGTTGTACGTTTCTTCTTTTGTAACCACTGAGCCTTTTCAGTGGTAGTTGTGCTCTAATTGTACCTTAAAAGTAGATCCTTCCTCTTAACAAATAAGTAGATTCTCTTTAAATCAAGCTTTGATGATTAAAGATAGCTTCTCCAAAGCTTGTTTTGTTGGTTAAGTGTATTAAGACTGTTCTTTTATAGCACCTCTCAGCCCTTTAGGCATCAGTGTCGACAGTGCTACAAGTAATATTCCTTATATTACTGTGGATTGGAGCATTAAAATTTTGCTACAAAACCAGACAATATGTCACAAAGTGGTATAATCAAGGGCTCAGGGACCAAACATCTTCTGCTTTCAACAGCTGGAAGACTTGTAAAATCATTCCTTTCAATTTCAGGAAAACAAAACAGCTTTCTAAAACCTTCAGGTTTGTTAAACCAAATAAAATCAAAGTCAGAAACATTATTCCTCTTGACTTCGTGAGTTTGATTCTTTTTCACTTAAGAAATTAAGTGCAGTGTGAAAAGGTTCCTTCACCATGACTTAGAGACATCATACCCTATCATAAAAATTAGGGTTAAATTGCAGCAGCAAGTCTTTTTGGTTTTTTGGGGTGTACTTTTTCCTTCTTTAACCCTCCATCCTGAAGATGGATTTATTTTTGTTTCAAATCTCAGGTTTTTTGCATTCTTTTCAGCTCTTGCAACCTGGCTTCTTCTTTCTACATCCCTTTAATCTATTGCAAGCCATTTAATTTCCAACTTTAGAAGAAAAAAGATATTTTTATCCCTTCTTTATAATATTTCTGCTTCTTTTTGATATAATTTGACTTTATAATTGGTTTCTTTTGGAATCTAAAAAATTCTATGCTAAGTTATTTGTGACATGTCTAAGCAATCATATTCTGTTGCATTTTATACAAGTGATTACTTCACTAGTAAATCATTCTTGCTTTATATCAGATGCTTTGAATCAGATCTGTCATAAGTTTAAAACCAAGTCATTGCTTTCTCCATTCAGATTGTCATTGCAAACAAACAAGCTGAAGCTATGGCTTTGGCTTGATTTTGCTGTCATTTATTCCATTAAAATCAATGGAGTTGTACCAATGTAAGCCTGATGTAGGAAAGAATCAATTTCTGTATTCCTATAAAAATCTAGCTGTGTAAAAAAGTATAAATATGATGATAATTTTCAAATACCACAGAAAGTTTAGCAATAGATATATTTTATACACCAACAGGTTCAATTGCATGCAAATAACATGCACATTATACATCCCAGTGAAATGCAGTCTGGTTTATTTCAGAGAAAATATGATGATACTGGTCTAATAAACTATGCAAAGTCACGCATTAATCTTAAATTATCAAGATAAAATCCATATCCTCTAACAGAATACCTAATATATACCTGATAGGAAAACAAGACTGTTATTTAGACTCATTAATATGATTTGGTGAATAGTCCCCTTGTTAATACAACCTCTTTTTTCTTTTTTTTACTGCTTAATAGAGAAGAAAATCACGTTATTCGGACCTTGACTTTGAAGTAAGTTTTACTGAATTATTCCTGATTATTAAAAGTATTTTCCTAAAAGTAAATGTGAAGTGTTCATTTTAGCAGATTTTAGCCTTCTGGCACAGTAGATGTGACAGGGTTGTTCAATTGGTACTGTACACAACATGATGAACAATTCACTAAAACTACTTTGGTGCAACTTGTTTGCAAAATATTCTAAGATCAAACTGTCATATTGCAATATTAACCATCATGATTTCAGTTTTTAAATTTTTTGGCTCTTCATTTTCATCTGGGTTTGTTTTGTTGGATTTTTTTTCTTTTTTTTTTTTGGCTGTCTATCTACTTGAAAAAGTGTGACAAGCCTGTAGGACAAGCTACATCATTGCAGAAGGTTGCTTTTTGCAAGAGATTTTCAATAATTTCTTTTATCTTTCTTCAATACTGCTTTACTGAAATATGAGTTTCACATCCAAGTAGTGATTGTGAATGTGTCAAATATGGAATGATGAAGCTCTGCAGGTGTCAAAGCTTATGGATCACATGCTGTGTAAAAAATCGAGTTCATGTAAGTTTCTTTAGGTTGGATATCCACAGTTGCAAATGGATCCTGTTGAGTGACAAGGTTTAGTTGTGTTAGTTAATGATATTTTGTTCTATCTGGGTCAATATGGTTAAGTCTTAGAGATTTGTTTATTTGAGGTTTTTTCCTCTGATTTTTATCAGAAGGAATTTGGTTTTTCAGGGGGCTGTTCATAATTTGTGGGTTTGGGTTTTTCACATAGGTTGTCTGTTCATGCATAGAAGTAGCTTGATATAATTCATTATGAGTGTCTCCCAAGAAGCTGAAAAATTATGTTTGATTGAACTGACAGATCTTGGGCTAAAATTTGAACACCAGTGGTCAGCACATATCAACTGTAACATCAAAAATTGTCCTGTTTGAAATTACCCCAAATATTCTTTAGATAAATGCATAGAAAAGAAGAAGAAAAACATGAAACAATAACAAAATTCTGATGAGCAAGCAATTCTATAATTAAATTCAAAAAATATGGTCAGAAGTTTTATAGTTATAGTGATATAAAGAATTCTAAATTTTACTGGGTTTTTTTGTTTGGTTTTGAAAGGTAGAAATATCATGCTGTTCAAGATGAGAGCATTCTCTGTGGCAACAGATACTAAAACGTTCTTCCCGTCATTAAAAAACATAATCCAACACCAAATAAACACCAACAACGCAGTACACATTCAGCTCTCAAGAAACAGGCTTCCCATTACATATTTTCTCTTGACTTAGATAGTTGCACAGAATCACAGAATGGGTCAGGTTGGGAGGGACCACAGTGGGTCATCTGGTCCAACTTCCCTGCTCAAGCAGGGTCATCCTAGAGCACGTGGCACAGGATTCTGTCCAGACAGTTCTTGATTATCTCCAGTGAGGGAGACTCCACAACCTCTCTGCGCAATCGGTTCCAGTGCATGGTCACGGCACAGTAAAGAAGTTCTTCCTCATATTCAGGTGGAACTTCCTGTGCATCTGTTCTGCCCATTGCCTCTTTTCCTATTGTTTAGCACCAATGAAAAGCACCTGGAAACATCCTCTTGGCACCCTTCCTTCACATACTTATAGACAGTGATGAGGTCTTCTCTCAGTCATCTCTCTTCAAGGCTGAACAGGCAAAATTCCCTGAATCTTTCCTAAGAGAGACACTCCTGTCCCTTAATCATCTTTGTTGCCCTCCCACTCCAGGAGCTCCATGTCTCTCTTGTATTGGGGAGCCCAGAACTGGACACATTGTTCCAAATGTGGCCACACCAGGGTTGAGTAGAGGGGCAGGATCACTTCCCTCAACCTGCTGGCAATGCTCTTCCTGACGCACCTCAGGACACCATCAGCCTTCTTGGCCACAAGGGCACTGCTGGCTCTTGGACAGCTTGTTGTTCACCAGGGCCCCCAGGTTCTTCTCCTCTTTCCAGCAGGGCAGCCCACAGCCTGTGCGGGTGCCTGGGGTTATTCTTCCCCAAGTGCAGGACCCTGCATTTGCCTTGCCTGAATTTCAGAAGGTTCTTCTCTGCCCATCTCTCCAGCCTGTCAAGGTCCTTCTGAAGGGCTGCACAGCCCTCTGCAGTGTCTGCGTCTCCTCAAAATTTTGTGTTGTTGTTTATTTAAGATGCTTTCATCTTTTTCTTGACTTGTTTGCAATATTGCTACTCCATGGCCTAATATTTTTAGAATTACTATTAAAGCACAAGAAAATATATTTGTTTGTAAAACAGGAAGGACGGGGCCACTGGGAGTGACTGCTGAGGAACTGAGAGCGGCAATGATACTGTGCCAGTTGCTACTGTGTTTTACAAGTATTGACACAGACTAACCCCATCTCACCTCCCTGTTGTATGATTCTTCTGATTAAGTCTGTGGGCTTTTCTGTATACTTACACATAGCGTGGCTGTCTGTCTAAGATTAAAAAAATAAAAGAGCCATACAGTGTTGAGATAGTGTGTTGTGGCCAAAATGGATTTGGATACCTCAAAGCAGCTTGACTGCAAAATAAAATATGGTCTGGAGGTGAGATTGAGCCAAAATGATTGAACATACTATTTAAATGTTTAACACTTTCTCTACTTTGTCTGTGATCACTGCCAGCTGGCACTCTCTGAGACAATGCCCTCCCGCAATTCTGAGGATAACAAATCATGCAGTGACATGGATGTGGTTCTGAAGATATCAAATGCTAAGTATGCAATGTGGACAAGGCTGTGACAAGTTTGGTGCTCTCTGTCCTTTTCCTTTTAATGATCTCTTAGCAGTGTCTACACACTCCACCTTTCACACGTGTCTCTAAATCCGTACAAGACAAATACTCAGGCTATGTCTATCTTACTAAATTAGACATTGGAGGGAATGTTCCTGGGTGCCAAAATGCCAACTTTTATATGGATTAATTTTTAGAATGACCATCACTATTTTAGTCTGGACCACCCTTATCTCTCCAAGAAATTCCTGAGTGTCATTAGGGACTCAGTTTAATCTGGGTACCATTCACAATAGATAATTTGTTTGTAGACCTCTTATTTGGGAGACTAAGAAAATATAATAGAATTTAGTATTCATTGAGAGTATTCCATGTTAGATGGTGCCAGAGAAGAGTCTTGGTCATGTTTGACTTACTACTGTAGTGTCATGATTTCATAATTATGAAAAAAACCCCTCATTGTTCTAGTGGGTTCCAAAGGAACATTCACCTTAATATTTTTAATATTTTAAGGGCTTTTGCAATGGCTTATAAATAATGAAAATCCTGTGACTGTGGGCGTTCTACAATAGAAAACGTATGTCTCAGTCAAAGGAAATGGAGTGAGAAAAAGATTACATCCAAATTGGCAAACCTTTATCATAGATCTCAAGCTGGTTAGAGAGGAGGGTCTCAAAACTGGGCACCTGTATCTTGTTTTCCCTTTTTAAATAGTTTACCACTACATTCCTAAATTATCCCTTTAGGGAAAAAAAAAAAAAAGGAAAAGAAAAAAAAAGAGTGTAACAAACAGGGTTTAGTCTGTCAGCAGAAAGTATTTCTGCTACATAATATACTGTCCACGTTTAGATTTTGTAAAACATTGACTAATCTAGTTGAACTTTGAAGTTTGCTAAATGAACAGTCAACATGCAACAGGTTTACAGTTCTTTTCCTGCTATTAGTAAAGATTAGTTTAGACTCATTCATGCAGTCTAGTATGCAACACATGGCCAAAATTATTGTTCTGAACATTTTGGATCCTTGCTGCTGCTGGCTGTGCTAACCCCAGCTAAGTGCCCTCCAACTCCAGTCATTTTTTCTCTAGAGCTGGACGGGTAGCTTTTTCATTAAGTCTCAGCACTAACAGTTAGCTGTCAGATGAAATAAAATTCATTCTAATTATGTTGAACAGAAATACAGATGCTGTAGAAATTCCCAGGAGGACTTTATAATAGGTGTGTGCTGGCAATTACAAAAGCATACAGGAGAGTTAAACAGTACTAATGACATGCATTTTAGGATTCAAGATCACAATTACCTTTAAATTCTATGAGAGGGTCTGACTTATGGAATTCCCCAGCTACCCCACTCTCCCATTTCTATCAGCCATTCACTGGATTTACTCTGTTAATAACATTTATGCCAAATAATTCAGAAAAGTACCTTATTACCCTGATCCCCAGGATTCAAGTCATCTCTGGCTCTGAGAGAGAGCAAGGATACACAGGACAAGTGTGAATACCAGATTGTCTTCTTTTCTTTCCGCAGAGCAGTAGACTTTCACCAGCAGTAATGCAAAATTGATCACTAATTGCTGGGGCTGCATTCTTTCAGAATTTCATCTGCTATATATATTTATTATAATAACATTACAACTCACAAAAGTTTAAAGTCATTCTCTTACTAATCTGAAGACATCTTTTTAAGGCAAAGGTAAAAAAAAAAAATGCCTGCAGAGAAAAATTCTTTCCTGTTCCCAAATTTGGCAACTAATCATACCTACAACATCTTGGAAACACAGCATGTTTCCATTATAGGGCTGGGAAGAAATTCCCCCATCTGTTCTTTTCACTTAGCTGCTTTGCACAATATTTGAGAGAGAACATTTTTACCTGTGACAGTGTAGAAAATCTCCAAGTCAAATTAAATGACCTTTCAGTGATGATGATTATTATTATTTTTATTATATTGTTATTTATAAGACTGACCACAAATCACAGAATCACAGAGTAGCCTGGGCTGGACGGAACCTTAAAGATCATCTAGTTCCAAGCCCCTGTCATGGACAGGGACACCTTCCACCAGACCAGGTTGCTCAGAGTCCCATTCAACCTGGCCTTTAACACTTCCAGGGATGAGACATCCACAGCTTCTCTGGGCAACCTGTTCCAGTGTCTCATCACCCTCATCACAAAAAATTTCTTTCTATATCTAACCTAAACCTACCCTCTTTCAGCTTAAAGCCATCATCACTTGTCCTATCACTACATATTCTTGTAAAAAGTCCCTCTCCATCTTTCTTGCAGGCCCCCTTTAGGTACTGCAAGGCTGCTCTAAGGTTTCCCCAAAGCCTTCTCATCCCAGGCTGAACAGCCCCAGCTCTCTCAGTCTGGATTCATAGGAGAGGTGCTCCAGCCCTCTGATCATCTTTGTCACTCTCCTGTGCACTCACTCCAACAGGTCCATGTCGATCTTATGTTGGGAACCCCAGAGCTGAATACGGCACTCTAGGTGGGGTGTCATGAAATATTCATGAGAATATTAGTGCTTGAGTTACAGTTCAGCTAAAACGCTATGATAAATAAAAAAGGGAGATGGGTACAGTGTTATGTTTGAAGTTCTCCCCATACTGATGACCATCCACACCCTGAATCCTTTTCTGTGAGTAGATGCTCTTCAGAGTAAGGTGTAGTCTCTTCAAAAGACACACTGTATCTGACTGAACAGTGAGGGTAGAGATGTGGAAGGGATGTCAATTCAGCTTGACCCTGTTTAGGGTGTGGGGCACAAGAGTTATGGAACCTGCAGGAGACACCACAAGGAGATCTGTGTGTGGAGCCTGGTGCTGACTCAGGTGCTTCTGGCGGGGATGCAGCATTAATGGGCAAGTGCACTGCTGCACCTAAAGAACATGTGCTGTCAAAGGGCAGCACAAGAAGTTCATTTTCCCTCCTGTTCAGGTTCTGATGCTATCACAATCATCCTAGTATATAGTGGTTGACATCTCCAACCAGACATCTCCAGCCATGACATCTCTTGGTATTGATAAAACTTAAATATTTCTAAGATTAATAAAGTGGTGTTGTCCACTTTGCCCATTTAATAGCGAAAACATATTAACCCCCTACAAATACGTCGTAGGTTGTTTTCTCCTAAAAGAGAAAGAGTTACCCAACAGAGCATATTTTCTAGAAAGCAGATAAAATGGTGCTTTCTAACCAGGAATTAAAAGAAGTCTAGAAATTGAGAGTTAAAGTTGGAAATTTAAGTTACTGCGCCTTCAGTTCAGATTGTTCTTTATAAGCAGTGGGGAGGGTGTGGGTGTCAGTGGGTAGGAATTATGGAATGGAAGCCAGGAAAAGACAAAGTAACCAAAAAATCCATAGGTACATGTTCATACCAGTCATGCTGCTATTAAGAAAAAAATTTAAAGACTTTTTTTTCTGGCAGACTTCCCTGTGCAAGTGTTTTATTTCTCCTCCCACCTGCTTCTCCTCAGGAATAATGTAATGAACTGAGTAAGACATTTGCATTATTCATATTTGCTATTTAATGACATCTTAGGTACACGATTCAGGAAAACATATCAGAAAGTAGCATTCTCTATATTCCTAGCCTTCTACTAAAAAGTTTCCAAATGGATATGCTTGTTTCACAGTATTATGCTATTTCCTGCTTTTTAGAGCCAGTGTTTTAACCCAACAAAACTGTTTTATTTCCATGACCGTATCTCCTTATTTTAACCAGTAATAAATTTTAAGGTAGAACCTTTCTTCTTTAAATTTTATGTATGTGAAAATTGCTATCTACTCCTTTCTACCATAATAGCAATATCTTAGAAGAATCCCCAGGAAGTCACTTAAGTAAAACTCCCCTCATAAATTTAGATCAGCTATCTCTAGTTAAATTATGTTTTGCAAGGAGTTTATTACCAAATACTGCAAAAGTATTTTTCCCTTATTCACCCCACAATTCAAGTTAATAGGTCTTTAATTGCTTGATGTACCTCATGTCTCATTTGTGAAAAATGTTGCCAATTTCCTTTTCTCAGAAGTGAAATAAGTTCTCAACTACTGTGTGGCTATATTAAGGTTAATAAGTTTATTACAGCATAGCAGTACAAATGCATGGCCAAAGAGCAGCCATGTTTCATGAAAGCTATAAACACATAATGCAAATGAAGGATAAAAATAAAAATGACATTGATAAAGGATTATTGAGGGTCAGCTACTGCCACTCCATTTTAAAAGGTACTAACGTTGGCTTGGCAGGAGTGCTACTTGCTGGAAAGGGTCGCACTCGGGCACCGCATACATAAATTTGCAGGGTTTGTCACACACAACTTCAGGGAAAATCAGGCTTGACAATGAGCAGACTTGCGCAAAGGCCTGTGTCCTGCACCTCTTTCAGCACTACCGACTGCTGCCCTGGCTGTGACACCAGTTCAAGCAGTTACAAAAGCTTCAGAAAAGCCAAGCTGAGCCCATCCACTGTTGGGCTGAGGTGAAGCATCCTCAGACCCTCCTGTCCCCAGCCGGCACTGACCACAGAACCATGAGACTGGCGAACAGAATGCAGCCTTCAGCTTTGCTCCAGAGGCTGTTCTGAATCCATAACTGAGCAGGAATTCTTTTGAAAACAACTCTGATGGGCAGAGTTTACAATCTAGGCTTGAAAACAGGCTTCATTCTCCAAGTAGCTGCCCAGGCAGATACATGGCTGAGCCCTGTGCGTGACATTTGAGAATTGTGGGGACTCTTTGGGGGTTCCACCTCTTGTGCAGGAGTGTCATATAATTAGTTTCTTTGTAAGAGTGCCCCATACATGGGCTAAAGGGAGGGTGTTTTCCTTTGTCCATGAAACAAGAAAGCAAGTAAAATTGAAAAACTATGCCTACTCTTCTTAATACGAATTCCATTTCAACTCCATTTTATGATAATATGATTGACAAGAAGATGCCTAATTAAAAAGACATAACATTTGGGAATTTTGCATTTTGAGCCAAGATTTCTGAGTTCAGTGTTCTCATAAAAATTATTCCAACAGGGACAGTTACAAAATGCTGTTGCTTTCTTATAGAAAGTAAAATATTAGCATCCATGCTGAAAACAGAAATTCTAGAAAATATTCCTGATGTGCAAGAGTAATATTCTTCTGAGAAACCGCCATTACTGTCAGAATACTTCTAAGCTAGCACAGAAACAGTGCCCCCTTAATTTCAGCAACTCACTAAATATGGGGTTGAAGAAGTCTCTTGTACACAGGAAGATCATTAAATGGAGCAGAGAGAAGGCTCAGTGCAATTCACTTCTGTTGGTTGAGTCTGTAGGGAAAAGATGGCCCTGCCAAATTCAATATACTTTATTATGTTGGAAAAAGTAATGCTTCTCTTAAAAACCCCCCAGATTCAATTATAAGTATAAGCAAGTATGTTCCATTTTGCAGAAGGTCATGCATACAAGAAAGAGGCATATGGAATTGTTTCAAGAGTTAAATCAGAAATTTCAGACTCTGGACAGATTTCGGGATGTACCAAAATCAGGCAGTATGGTAAGTGTCCTTCTATTACATTTTAAAAATGATGGATCCTAAACAACAACAATGAAACAAGAGCCCTTTGACTTCAGTACATTTCCCAAGAAGACCTCACCTTTAGGCAGCCTCAAAAATGAGAACAAAAGCTATTTTCAGTAATCTAACCTATGACAAGATTCATTACATTTTACAACTAGACCATAACTAACTCACTAACATCATTATAGATGACAAAGTAATTGAACTGTAGGGTAGGAAACACATTTCAAATCTGTATGTGCCTACTATGTCTAAGGGGCTTTATATAGAGAAATCTGCTCACTGATATAATTTAACCAGTAGGGCTTTTCCTCTAGGTAGGCAAGGAGATATTAAATTAGATACTAAAGCAAGTCCACGTAGATTTACCTATACGTGAGATGGTCCAGAAAGTGTTCGAGATCTCTGTAATGTCATGTCTTTTCCATAATAGGTTTATAAATATTTACCATGGGAAAAGCAAAAATTAAATCATCCTCAGCTGAGACTGCTATCATCATGATTCAAATTTATATACACACTCACACACACATGCATAACACCCTGTCTACATCTGATAGTGAGACCAAGGAAATAGTTAATTCCACCTAATTAAAACAGAACGTTTAGTCTGACATATTTGTTAGCAGTAATATTTTGATTAGTAATAATTTTTAATATAATTTTATATAATGTGAAAATTGTATATTAAATGGAACTGAGCTAGAATCATTGTATTCTATAACTTTTTCAGAAGAGCTGCTCTCAGACATGAAGAAGAGGTATTAAGCAGATGTGAGGCCAATGGATTTACATCATTTACATCATCTTAATCCAGCAGAAATTTAGCCCTCATTCTTTGATGAACCTTTACCTGTGATATGTGTTATTTTGTATCAAGTTCTCATTCACACCCCCTTTTGAGATCTGCTGACATGTAAAGTTGTCATTTGTCTCCCTACTTGAGATTTGCTATTCACATAAAGCTTGAATTAATTCAAAATCTCAAAGGGAATCTCAGTGGAAAAGTTGTATTTACTCTGTTTTGCATCGGTGCTGTGCTTTCGAAAGGTCTGCTAATAAAAGCTGCCTAGAGGAATGGTCTATTTGTGAGACAGTCAGAGTGATCCAGGTACACAAATATAGGCATCTCAGGCTATTTTAGGCAGTCTCAGAGGAGTTAGTTTACAGCGCAGTACAGCCAGTGAGGATACAGTACTCAAAGGAGATCTGCACCTCTCATGAAAAATAGTTGGAGATCAAGCAGAAAGTCCATAGGTATCTAAAACAGTGCAAAAATATTAGATTTTGGTGATTAAATCCCACCCATCATGTTACAGCAGAAATCAATAATTAAATCAGCCTATAATGTCTTTTACCCTATAAAACTCAGCATTAAAAAAAAACATCCATTCCGTAGAAAATAACCAGCTTTCAGCCTGTTTATCCTAATATACATGAGCTCATCAGCCCATAAGGCAAGGTGGCTCTCATGGCATTTTCAAGGTTTCTGTGGTTCTGTCATGCACCTGCCACAATTTAAAATCCAGCTGGCAGTCTCTGTTTCCAACCACTCCACATTTCAGGCAGCAAACTCTTCTCAGTTACCTTCCTTTCTCTTCTCCCACTTTTCTACACTATTCCCCCACTTTTCTACCACTATCAGAAAGATGGCTATTGGTACTGGATCACTCGGCCATTCCTCATGTCCCTTGGTTCTTGTGAAAGAAAGGGCTTAGCTGGCAGCTCAGGTGAGGAGCCTGCCAAGGTGTTGATTGTTCACAGGGCAAGAGTCGCCGTGGTGCCGAACACCCGCCAGCCTGGCTCCCTGCAAAGCCATTTCCCCTCTCTGGCTTCTGTGTCTCATGAGAGCACGTCAGCAATCAGCCTTATAAGTGGAAACCACATTATTTCATCCTTGGTTTTAATTCTTCTTTCTTTGGTCTTCAGGAGAACTCAGGACCGAGCAAGGCTCCATGGGACAGTTTCAAAACCACAGGTGACTACCAACACTATACAACGATAAACGTGTTAGACACAGAGGCAAAAGATGCTTTAGAACTCAGACCAGCAGAATGGGAGAAGTGTCTGAACTTGCCTTTAGACGTGCAAGAAGGTGACTTTCAAACAGAAGTTTAACAAAAACAAACTGAACAAAACAGAAACAAAATAAAAATAATTCATTGCACTGACAATAAAGAGACTTTGGGAATCCTGACGATCCTGACACTCCTGTCTGAACATTGCAACTCCTTTGTGTCAGGCTCTTCCTGTGCCAAATGTCAGTGGTTTTTTCGTACAGTATACTCCCACTAGTGCAGCTAGTGGAGAACCAGGTGTACAATTCTTACCATCGTGTGTTGTAAGTACCCGTGGAATGGATTTGTAAGGTAATCTTTATAGATAAACCTCAAGCAACGATTCATGTTGTAACAGCTTCATTTGGTTTAGTTTTCAAAAAACTTCACCATGAAGCACAATGTATATATTTATGCAGTTTTTAAAGTTTATAACAGTCTGTTTGGCCATTACTACACTTTTTACTTTATAATATAAAAGCAAAGTTTTTGTCATTAAATGAATGTCTGTTGAGCTACATTCTTCATTGCTTTAAATGCAATAAAGTAATAATCTCACTTTTATATGAATAATATATTTCACATCTTTATTATTGCAGTTTTCTCTGGAAAGCTCAGAATAGCTTTCTCTGCTGCAGCTGTGTATAAAATATTTAAAATGTTGTATGGTGTAAATAAACCTTTGTCTACATATCAGTTTCCTAGTGCATTTTATTCCATATTGTTTCTCTTAAATTTGAATATTTATACAATTTTCTTTAAAAACACACATATTGAATATGCATTTGTAGTGTTACTAGCATGCTGTATGTAGCTTATGCAAAAAGTTTTTTAATCGTATTAGTAGGGTTGTATAGCCATTCTGCGTTTTCTTAGGTATTCTTTTCTGACAATGTACCATATAAATTGGACTTGTCAGTATACGATTGCAGTTGTTCTGTTTATATAAGAATTTTTGTCTAGTTGCAGAAAGACAAATAATGGAAAGTAAGTTAAGTTTCAAAGCACAGCACCCAAAGAAAATGTTGACTTAGAATAATTGCATCTTGTGCATGGTCTTGTTGCTGTATAACAAGAAAGAATCCCAAAATGAAAATTCGTAAGTATTTTAGATTAAAAAAAAGCAAAAACAAAACCAAACCAAACTGAAAAAAAATCTGAGTGTGTTTCATTATAAATCAAGAGCAGAGCACAATTTGTATTGAAAATACTATTAAACAATTAGGAATAGGAAAACTAAACCTCCTTTTCCATGCTTAGAAACTGACAGATCTTCAAAAATCTCTCGTCTACAGCATGGCTGTGAGGGATATGGATGGGAGGATAACTCAAATCTTCAGATGTCATATTTCTAGAAAAAAATTTCAAAAACTATTTTGGTTCCTTCTGTACAAAATTGAATATGCTGCAACCTCCTAGCTGGAGAGCTCTAGAGAGGAAGAAAACATGACCACCAATCTGCTTAGGAAGAAAAAAGCCTAGAAGAGAGGCTTTCCAGTGAGAACTTAACCCGGAGCATTGGTAGAGAAAGATCAGCATACATCTGTTGAGAGAAAAGTACATAGGATCAACCTTAGGACCAACCTTCAGGAAAGTATTTCAGTTTGTCATTCTTTTCTCCAGGCCATAAGGTATTTAAGTTATAAAAAGGAGCCTGACTTTGCCTGCTTTGAGTGAGCATCTCATGCTGAGTGCAGATGTCTCTATTCTAATGCTCCAGGATCTAAACCTTTAAACAAGTAAGAAATAACTAGCCACCAACCTGGTACCTAATCCAATATCTGGCTTAGATTCCTAGAGGTTAGGTGATGACACTAAATTTGGCAGGAGTGTTGATCTGCTGGAGGGCAGACAGGCTCTGCAGAGGGATCTGGACAGGCTGGATCCATGGGCAGAGGCCAATGGTATGAGGTTCAACAAGGCCTCAGCTGTCCTCAGCACTGGGGAGGTCAACCTCAAATGCTGTGTCCAGTTCTGGGTCCCTGCAAGAAGGACATTGAGGGGCTGAAACGTGTCCATGGAAGTGCAAAGGAGCTGGTGAGGAGTCTGGAACACAAGTCCTGTGAGGAGTAGCTGAGGAAGCTGTGGTTGTTTAGCCTTGAGAAAAAGGGACTCAGGGGGGACCTTATCACTCTCTACAATGGCCTGAAAGGAGGTTGTAGCCAGGTGGGGTTCGACTTCTTGTCAGAGGCAACCAGCAACAGGACAAGAAGGAAGAGCCTCCCTTACATCAGGGGAGGTTCAGGATGGACATCAGGAAGAATTTATTCACTGAAAGGGTGGTTAAGCATTGGAGTGGGCTGCCCAGGGAAGTGGTGGAGTCACCATCCCTGGAGGTGTTCAAGAAACTGCACATGGCACTTAGTGCTAAGGTCTGGCTGACAAGGTGATGTTCAGTCAAAGGTTGAACTCAATGATCTTGGAGGACTTTTCCAACACTAATGAATCTATGATTCTATCATTCTATATAGTGGTACACCAATCAAACAGAACTAGCCCTTCTCACAAGGCTGGTGCAGAAGGAGGCAGATGGCAAAACTGGCTATGCAGCCTAC
This sequence comes from Atrichornis clamosus, assembly GCA_013400975.1. NCBI lineage: Eukaryota > Metazoa > Chordata > Aves > Passeriformes > Menuridae > Atrichornis > Atrichornis clamosus. Next base: position 25,887 of record WBMZ01003490.1, on the reverse strand, counting down.
TAACTTCTTAGACCAGGTAGTGCACCAAAAACCTCTCACTACATACAACAGAATCTGCACATTTTTTAAGGATTTCATTCAGTATGGTAGCAAGTCTCAGTCAGAGCATGCTTTACAAAATTTATGAGACCAAATCAGGAACCTTAGGCCCCTGAATCCACATATAAGCCTTAGCATCTTCCTTGATTGGTCTAAAGATAATACAAACCTTGAACACCTTGGTATTTCAGTAACTGTAGTACAGAAAATATTTGCATAAGCTTTACATCGCCTGACTCCTGTTCAGTGGTGGTCTAGAGTTACAGCTGTAGAAAGCTGAGGGTAGGCTGCAAACTTACTCAGGAAACATGATAAATCAGTTTACACTCAATACGCTGCTGACCCAGTTGTGCTGTTATTAATAACCCAGTGGATTCAGGTTTAGCATTAGCCTGGGTGTTTATGCATCACGCTGCAGTCACAGATGTGCTTTCAGTGTATGAGCAGCAACATTCAGTGACTCTTTATTTAGAGTTTGTGCTGCTCTGAGCAGAAAATATTAGACATTTTTATCTTCTTACCTATTTCATATTTAGAAATGAAAGCATGCTGAAGCCCAGTATATTTGCCTACTGCTTTGACTGCTCCTTATTAAAGCAGAGTTTGTTTTCCATAAGCAAGATGCCACTCATACTTGCAGTTTCTGCTCAATATCTCTGAAATTATGCATGTCAGATTGAGCTCAGTAGGAGAGCACAAACTTGTATGCACTGGCTTAAATGCCGGTAAAGCACTGAACAGATGTTTGGCATTATATTATATGCAAATAAAAATTAAGTCAGGACTCCCTAAATTATGCTAGACACAGACATGACAAGGGGTCCTGCGTCTGCCTGCCACTCTACATGGCCTGGCTACCTCAGCTGGGCTCCAGCTGCTGCTACAGAAAGGTTCAGGTGTTTGAGGGCAGTTCCGATGCTTGAGGACTCAGATAACCAGTGTATATATAGAAAAGGTAAAAACCTTTTTTATGAAAGGCTTCATTTTCTCAAAAGTTTAAATATACATTAGAAGTCATATAGAACCATATGCAGTTCCTCTGTCTTCTTCTTACATTAATATTCAGGACAAGATTTTTTCCTGGCAAGTCAATGATAAACAAAGTACGGGCTGGACTTTTACATATAGGGAAGCAGTGCATACAGGAAATCTACCTGAGCAGACAGAGATCACTTGGACAGCAGTTAAAGATGTCCATTATTTCAGACCCAGGGCTGTGTAAAGGGGTTTGGTGTTGCTAGCAAAATTATTTACCACATGGACCTTTGCCAAAGTAATGTTATTTAACCCAGAATCTTGGAGGTAAATTATTTGTCATTATTAAACTTCAGCTTATACCCTGGAATATCTCTTGGAAATAAGAAGAGTACAGAGTGTAAGTGGTGCGGCAAGAGGTGAGAGGTATGATAGCAGTGATAGCATTCTGACAGCCCTTTGGAGTACCACTGGCTTAATGTTGGCATATGTGTAATGCTAATGACTCTGTATGATGAAGATCTAGGACAAAGTTGTAACAAAATACACAAAGAGCTAGAAGTCTTTTCCATTTAATTAACTACTGAGTCTGAATTTCTGCACTATCAGGGAGTCAGTGCTCTTGGAAATGTTCTCCTGACACACCTCCTTTGAGATCATCATTTGCTTCCATGATGATAAGATATAAATCATCTAATACTGTTTTACACAGGATTAAATTGGGATAATTTATTTTAAAAACAAACAAAAACTATGAAACAGAACCCATGCAAACCCCAAGTTGCATGAGGTGAAATGTTCTCTGATGCTTTTGCTTCTCTCTCTTTCCCATAGTTGCTAGGCAGTTCTGTACTTGGAGACCAGATTTAACAAAAAGTCTGCTTCCCGCTTGGAAGCAGGCATCCATCACAGCATCAGGAGCATGCTTTCCATCAGGTTATACAAGGGGATGTGGAAATCTCTGTTAGTAATCAGCAGATGGAGACATTGTGTATTCATAATGGACTCTCAGTTCCTCAGGCATTAGCTCAAGGCAGTGCTGCATCTCTGGATAAGTCACAAGAAGCAGTTCATATGAGCAAACATTTTTCCCTCTCAAAAAGTGTTATAGGGCTCACTGGTGCTATCAAGCCCCTATTCATGTGTTGAGGGAAGAATCCAGAGAGGTACCCACCTGAACTTGTGTTTGGGGAGCTGTGATTCATTTCTAGTCAAGTCTCAAACAGTGCAATGCTGTAATCTTTTCTAGTTACTTTTTTAGAATTATCTTTCCCTGCAAGGAAAGCAAAAGAGGCCGCACTAAGAAAAATTCAATTGGTGATAAGATAGGCGTGACTACCAACCCTAGCACTCCCACTGCAATGTTCTATTCATTACTTACAGTAAGATAAAGTAAGAGACGTTTATCTGGTTTTGACAAAATTGCCTTAGGCTTCATTGGACCATCCTGTGGCACTGAGTTGGTCAAATTAGCTACACTACAGTACTGATCCTCTTGTTTGTACTGCACTGGTTTCATTTAATACCTCATTACTTCTTATGAGTAACAGTTAATAACTTTAACCAATTCAACTTCCTCTCTTGACTAAAAAGTTTCTGCTATTGGCCCCATAGTTGCCTCTTCAGGATTACAAACTGATGCTCAGTTAGTTCCTACATAGAAGTCCTTCCGATTTTTACTATGTCCCTATGTCCTTTACAGCTTTTCCAAGTCTGCTAAAGTTCTTAAATAAGTTCAGTAAATCCGTAACTCATTAGAGAATTCTGTTTGTTCAGTGTAGAAAAAGAAAAACTCAATTAGGAAGCCTCTAAAATTTCTTTTCATTAAGTAGGAAAAAAAGGAAAAGAAAATTCAGAAATACTCCAACTTTCACTTTTTTATCTAACCATTTAATGGAAAAGACATCACCATCTCTTTGAGCAAGAAATGGGCACCAGCAGCTTCTCTTAAGTAATCGTCTTGATGAGTGGACTTTAATAATTTTTATTCTGCTGCTCCTTCTCTCTGGTGCTGTGAATGCCAGCTTGCTTTCTTAAGTAGCACTGCTGCAGCAAGACTAACAGAGAGCTCTCTAAAGCCCATTGACTGGATTTTACAGTCAGAAACTTGAAGGACTATGTGAATCCTTTCAGATGCAACAGTAGTTGTTTCCCACACCCTGGAAGTGTGCTGAATTCTGAGCTTTTATTTCAATTGTTATAACCCTCCTTCCTCCAGCTGTGTGTTCAGAGTGATGCCCATCACTTCCTGACTCTCTTCTTTAAGACCTAGAATGAACACCTAAGACAGGGAAGGGCTTGGGAGCTGCTGCTCATGTCTGCTTATCCATGTGACAAGATTTAAGCACCTCAAGAGAGAGGTGGGATTTAAGAAACAGCTCTAGTCTCAGTGTTTGCTTTCTTGTTGATTAGCTTAGGCAGCTATTGGGAAATCCAGCTGGAGATGTCTGATTGGTATGCATTGTATAAGCAGATAATGTGCTTTGTTCAACATATGGAGTCACGCTTAGGAAACAGGAACCTAAACCTTCCATAACACAATGCTGGTGATCAAAAAATTTGAGTCCTTCTGTGGACCAAATCCTTAGGAATCGAAATACTTTTAAAAATCTGGGTCTCAAAATGCAATTCTAAGAATAGCAAAAAGCTAGTGTGTTTTTTTTCCTATTATCATTTCAATGATTTATTGGATTATGTCGCTAAACTGTTGATTCAGGAAATTGCAAAAGGTGATGCCTGAAGGACCTCGTAGTAAAGAAGAAAAGAAACTGGAATTGATTAATATGTATGTTCATTTTCTTATTCGGTGTCTCCTTGGACATAATCACTTTATTTCCTGCTCTTCTCAAGAACTATGTGTTAGAAAACCATTTTCAGAGCTGTTTTTAGTAATTAGGTTCTTAAGCAAGATTTAGGTATGGCTTCTAAGGACACATAGGTAGAATCCATTGTATCTAATTTAGAATTCTAACTAAAAACTTTAAAACATTGTCCTGTCAATATTTCAAGCACAGAACTCTGCAGGGAAATCTAAATCTGCCTATCATAGCTGTCCAGATTATTTTTGCAACCTAAACTGCAAGGGAGGCACCTCTGAAGCCCTGCTAGACCCAACCAGTTTTCTAAGTAAAGATTGATTGCATAAAGAATTTAAAAGCCTCCTGAGGGCAATAAAATTCTTCTAACTTAAGCACCAGATGTAGCAAGATTTAGATATCAACGAGTGAGCTAATGTCTAAACTCCCATTAAAATCACTGAAGAACAGGTTGATACAGTCAATGGAGTCTAAAAACCTATTCAGCTTCCCCATTACCAAAAGGAGGATGCAGTTAATGTGAGATGTCCTACAGTTTATGAAACACACAGGGACTGCACGTATGAAAGACACCTGAAGGGGGACTGCTCCCAGCAGAGCCCCACACCACATCTAAAATGATACAAGTCATTTGTGTTTCAACGTGGGAATCCAGCTCCAGAGGAAGATTTTCTGAGGTGCTCTGGGATATCCTGCCTCCAGCTACCACTCAGAGAGGCGTGGGGTTGTGAGCCTTAGGTCAGATTTGCCAACTTCATACGAGTGTCAGAGCTACCCTCTCTATCACATATTGCCACCACTTAATCAGAATCTACCTTGCCTGCACTTCTTTTGAAGGAGGATTCACCTTCCCTATAATTTTATTGTTACTCTCTAAATACTGTATGTGGATTATCCAGATTCTCATCCTCCTGAGAGGTAAAGGACCACAACCTAGGACAACTTAAGCTGCCAAATATCAGTCGACTGTGAAAAAGCACATTCTGGAAAATTAAATATGGGTCAGACAGGCATGACAACAGACATGGAGCCAGGAAAGTTACAGTGTTATGCTTTGAGCTGATGTTAGATTTCAGCCACAAATGGTCTGATGTAGAATATGAATGCTTGCCTGGCACTGCTGTCTCGATTTCTCTCTCCATGAGAATCTCCTAACTACTGGGCAACAGTCAAACTACTTCTTTTTTTTTTTTTTTAATTATAGCCCTCTGATACTCCTAGTTCTGTTTACACAAAAGCCAGACTTGAGAAGCTGGCAAGTGTGTTTAATAGGGATATTGTGTGATCCCTTTCTGAAACTCAGAAGGTGGTGGCTCAAACCTTTCTAAGATGAGTAGGATGGAGAAGCTTTCCAGCTTCCTCATGCTGTCTTCTGACCAGCTGATAAATATGCAAAGAAGGAAAGGCAGTCCCAATCTCAGAGCAGATTAAGCCAGTAGTCATTAGTGGGTAGAGTCAGGCCATGCTATCTGAAAAGAAATTACACGCTATAATTGACACAAAAACTTGAGGATGGTTTCTCAATGGCTCCCTTAACAAATTAATTTAAAACCAACCAATTCCCAAGGGAAATTACACAGGAGTATAAAGGGTAATCTCTTACACCATAAAAACCCCTCCAGTTATCATAGCATGAGAAAGGAGAAAATATTTTTCTTTACAGTCCAAACAATCTGTGCCATAAACGGTGTTTTTCAGGTTCTATATGGAAAACTATGTAAAAAAAAAAAAAAATTTCATTGTCTCTCAATTAAGAAAAAAGGAGTATATTATAAACTTTTAAAACATCCACACTTAGTTCTTGGTCTGAAATATCTCTACATAATTTCATCATACATAATTTGCAATAAAAAGGTTCAAAATCATGTGTCTCAGCACCATACTTTAGTTATAGCTTTTGGGGGCTGTGCTGGTTTTGGCTGGAGTAGAGTTAATTTTCTTCACAGTGGCTGGTATGGGGTTATGTTTTGGATTTGTGCTGAGGAAGGGGTTGATAATATAGAGATATTTTTGTTATTACTGAGCAGGACTTACACAGAGCCAAGGCCTTTTCCGTTTTTCATACAGCCACACTGGCAAGGAAGTTGGGGCTGCTTGGGAGGTTGGGAGGAGACACAGCCAGGAGACCATATGGCATCATGCTCATTATATGAAGTGGGGGGAAGAAGGAGGAGGTGGGGCATTTGCAGTGATGGCCTTTGCCTTCCCAGTCACTGTTACATGTGATGGGGCTCTGCTGTCCTGCGGATGGCCAAACACCTGCCTGCCCGTGGGAAGCACTGAATTAATTCCTTGTTTTGTTTTGCTTGTGTGTGTGGATTTTGTTTTCCCTGTTAAATTGTCTTTATCTCAACCCACAAGTTTTGTAGCTTTTACCCTTCCAATTCTCTCCCTGATCCTAATGGTGGGAGAGCGAGTGAGCAGCTGGCTGGTGTTAAACCACAACAGGGACAATTATCCAGGTGATTAAAAGTTATTATAACATTTACATATATTCAAAGTGAAAAGAGACTATTTCACTTTGACCTGAAAATTTTATTTCTTGAAAAAGCTCATTATAAATAGAGGTGTATTAAATTAAAAGAAGATTTTAAGCAGTTTTTTTCTTTCATTTACAATGGTCACTTAAGACCCTATGTTCCTCTAAAGCTGTGATGGCAGTAAAGAAATTGATTAATTTTGGAAAGGGTAAGCATGATCATTCTTTTCCCAGCAATTAATGTTTGCATAGGAAGAGGTCCCCTATTTTAATAAGGAAACCTCTTTGAGGATAACAACCTCAAATTATGCATCAAAACTTCAGATCTTAAGAATTCAGTGCAAAAAGTCTCCAAAAGTTAGAAAGAAAACATCCTCTTTTCATCTTGTTGGGAATGAGTTCCCAAGACAGGGTTCAGTTTTTGCATCTAAATAAGAGGTCAAAACTTCTCTTAGACAACCAGCAACGAAGACTTCTTCTTCCATTTGCAATACACCTAAAATCACAAAGCACTGGAGAACTTTAGAAACTTCAATGATCTGAATACACCACAGAGTTCACTACAGCTATGGAATCAATACCACATTTGGTATTGGTTATTAGCTAATAAGTACTTGACTACAGAACCCTGGATTCTCAGGTCATTTTTTATGTTTTTACCATTTTGAAAGTTCACATCCAGAACATCTACTTCCAATCTTGGCCAGTTATGTGGCATTGTATCAGCAAGCAAAGACATAAGCAGACAATTTTATGCAGAGGTGTAGTTTCCTAAAGCTAGTCCTTAGAGAATTTTTTCTCAAGATGTGTTGTCTGATTTGGAATAATTTGGAATAAAAGTTATCAGCCCAGGGCTTCTCCTTGAAAACAAACAAAAAAAGCCCAGAATACTGGTGTACATCTCTTCTGTACACTGCTGTTGGCCCAACCATCATGTCTCTTTGCATGGCAGTCCTACTTGGACATATCAGCTGGTTGCCCCAGTTTGATGTCATCTGCCAACCTGATAAGAATCGCTACCTTGCATCTTCGACAAAGAAGTTAGATTGGACAGGTAGGTCCCAAAAGAGACCCCTGCAGTGTTGCACTTGTAAGCTGTCTCTAAACCCACAAACTCTGAGCGCAACAATTTTTTTTACTCACCAGCCTATACATCCATCCACTGCCATCCTCGGCATCTTAACTTGGTTATAATTACAGGATCGTAGAATGTCCTGGGCTGGAAGGGACAATGAGATCATCTAGTTCCAGCCCCTCTGCCATGGGCAGGGTAACCTTTCACTAGACCTAATCACTACCAATAATAAGACCAACACTATCAGCCCCTACTACTGTCACATATTCAAACCACTTCAATTCTGCAAGGATGGATCTCCTGAGATAATATTTGCAGTTTAACAGGCTCCAGCTCATACACTGCTTGAGGACCTCTTCCACTGAATAGGAAAAAATATTGAGCAAGTGAGGTTATTTGAGGAAAACTGTCTGAGTGTACCTTATTTCAGGTAATTAAATAGCTGTTGCCATACCAGCTACTGGACCAGGAAATGCTTGTCGACTGGTGTCCACATTTGACTTTATCACACAGACCAAAAACAACAGAACATATTTATCCTTCTTTAATGACTGTGTTTTGACTACTTGTGACCTGTACAATGACTTAGATATTGATTTTAGTCTTTAATAGGGTAAATATTGATACAGTTAAAACATTTATTGAATTTCCAGATTGCCTTTCCACCCAAGCTAGATGATTTAGCTTAACATTCATTACATTGTTGACCAAGAAAGATATCCTTTTTATATTTTTGAAAGTGAGTAATTAATGTATTCTCTATTCTTCCAAAATAACTATTTTTAAAAATGCTAACCACTTATTAAAAGCTAATGATAAAAAACCTGTGTTAATGATATTTCAGGATGTTAATGTATTCATTGTCAAATATAAATGATGAATATTTTGAAGTCTTATTTTTACACAATAACTGTGTTATATTATATTGTTATTAGCAGTTAGATTGCTGTGGGAAATGGCTGGGCAGAGAAAGATTTGCAAAAGGTCCCCAGAGCCTGTCCTGGGATGGAGCAGGTGTGCACTTCAGGTGATGCTCTGTCCGCCTCTGTCACATCAAACCTGTGTAGACCTTAGGCATAGGAACATGCTAGCTGCTCGACCTTTGTCTCCCTTGTCTGACAGCAGAGGACAGCACAGGGTGGGGTTTTGTATCCCAGCAGGTTTCCAGGCCTCAGCGCATGAAGGGAGGCCAAGGCTGTAGCAGTGTCATACAGAGGGGATGGCCCAGCAGCAACAGACCTGTCAGCCACCAGGAGGTTGCTTGTTCATTTTTCCAGACACTGATTCTTTCCCCCAGCTCCTGAGGAGCTGTAAGCTGCCGCCCTCCCATACTGAACTCCACCAGGAATACAGCCAGATGTCTGCCCAGGAGGAATTTGTCAACATGTTCTTCTCCACCTGTGCTGAAGTTCTTTCACCACCTAAATTCCTGCCTTTATTGTGGGGATGGGCATAACTTCATCTCCTTCTGCAGGCCCATGTAGAAATGAGGCAATTAGCAACACTGTGATTCCCTTTGATCAGAGAAGAGGAAAAAATCCCAATACCCAGCATATCCTACCATTGTGCACCCTCACTTTTCTGAGATGACCAGATAGATACCCTTGCTGCACTCCAGCATGAAGATCCTGTTAGTGCTAGTCCTTATTCTAAAGCATGAGAAGTGAAGGCTCTACTCCTCCATCCTTCTCTCAGGCCTAAAACTGCTGAGGAGTGCACATTACCTTCTGCCTGGCACCATTTGGGATGTGCAGCACTGTCAGAGACTGAAATAGTTCATGCCTCAAACACTGATATCACGTTTTGTTCATTATAAAGAAGCCTCCAAAGAAACCTCCCTGAAGACTGGGACTTTGGACTGTAAGTCAAACTACTGAGATTAGATAAAGGGAAAATCCATTGTTCAATCACAGGAAACAAACAAGGCTGGGGGAATGGAGCACCCAGAGGGGAATCAAACCCAGCAGCTGCGCTGAGAGTCATCCCTGGCTGAGTTTGGGGTGGGGGGAGAGCACAGCTCGCAGAAGTCAGGTTTACACAAACTCTCCCCCAGCCGAGGGTGGTGGGGGAGAGGAGATTTTTGGGTGCGTGGTGTAACCTCTGGCCAGAGGCACTGAACACCCATCCTCCCTTACACAAACTGGCCCAGCTGTGGAACCCCCAACCACACAGGCCACATCCATGGGACTTTCACATGAGAGGGAGCTGAGACCATCAAAGACCCCCCAAAGCACTCCCCAGAAGCCTGGCACCACAGGACTGCACGTGATGTAAAAGGCCCAAAGTCTGTTGCAAGAGACAATAGAAAACTCCTGCCACCCCCAGGGGGCTGTGCTGGGACATGCCACCTGCCTTGAGGGTGTATTAACCCATGGCTCCTATGCTTTTCGGGGGGACTTTCACCACCAAGAACACCAGCTGGAGAGGATCAATAGAGCAGTGTTGGATCCACGGAGTGCTGATATTTTCCTTATTCTGTCTCTGTCACCCTCTTTCTGATCCCCCCACCTATTCTCTTCTTTATCTCTCTCTCTCTCTCCCTCTCTCTCTCTCCCTCTCTCTCTCTCTCTCATATTTACTATCAAATAAAACCCATACAATTGACTGGCATATGGTCTCATCTTCACCTTAATTTGGGCAGAGCTATTTCTAAGAACCTTAATTATATTCGGATCATGACAAGCAGATATCTGGGATGTGCAGAAGCAAATTGATGGTTCTATCTCTGCCACTGACCTTCCTGCCATACCTTCTTGACAGTGGTACTCATTATCTAGATGTAAGAAGGATGAGAAAACAAAGTGAACTGTCTCTGCCATTTAGTGGAAAAAGGGAGTCAAATATACCATCCTTCTTTTTGAAGAATTAAGAATGATGGAATCACTAAGAACTTCGTTGTGGACTCTTATTTGCCGGTCTGCTGCCTGAGGAAAGGTGTTGAAGAGATTGAGGGGTCTGTAAGACAAAAAGGAGAGTCTAAAATAGATTAAAAAGAGACAGGAGGACTTAAGTAAGGCTGTTTAAATTGCCTTTTTGTCTCAAAAGCCTCTCCAAAAAACCTTTAGCCACTCAAGTCATCAAAGGAGTTTCACAGTGATCAGAAACCAAACTTTTACTATTCATTTAGTTCCTGGTTCAAGGAGTGACTATTGCAAAGTTTACAAGCGTTTCAAAGGGATGCCTCATCTCAGCAGCTGCTTTCTGTGTCCCAGATGTCTATCTGCCCTCTCTGTGAACTGGCTCACAGTGGTGTGCTAGTTATTTCCACTTCTACATCAAAGCTCATAAACGCAACCCTGAGTTCTCTCCAGGATGTGGATGTTTACGAAACACCAGTCACCAACCTTGACCGATAACTCCTCGGTAACCAGCAGCACCTATTTGTGAAGCCAGCAGGCTTTTTAGCTTCATGCTACACCACCACAGCATCAGAGTTAAATATCATGAAAACTGAATTAACCTGGATGAGAAAAAGAAGCCAGCAACTTCTTCTTGCCAGGAAATGCTTCAGCTTTATTGCAGCCATGTTGTCATCTGTGTCACCATAGATGGACACAAACAAGATAAATGTATGCCCTATTGCCTAAGGCATTCTGGACAGGCAGGAAGGCTGGTGAAGGATTTGTTTTGGTGACAGCTGGAAGGGCCTAGAGGGCTGTCAGCTCTAATACAGTCAGATTGAGGATTAACTCCCACATGCAAGATGCAGGTATAGGCATCAAAATTTGGAACCCACTCAATCAGGGGTGCAGCAGTGCCTGCTCTGGTCAGCAGGAGATGTGTCACTTGCTACAGTACTCTCTGAAATACACAGGCTTGGGGACTGCACTTCAGCAGAGTGTTCCTAGATACACATAAGCTGACTGTTTCAAGTTCCTGAGTACTAGAAAATTATTTTCTTTTACATGAGAACAATACAAATTTCCTCCCATATAAAAAAGAAAGATTGCAAATGACATTACTTGAAGTGCAGATAAATCACTTTACTTGAAGAGATAAGCAACTTAGGAGAGGTTTTCTTCTTTGTTATACCACATAAACCTGGAATAAATCCATGGCTCTCACCAGAACTGTCTCTTATTCATGCCAGTGTAAGCAAAGCAAGAAAAGTCTAGCTAGTTCTTTCCCCATGCTAGCCTAAACAGAGATTTGCATATTTGTTGTTTATGTAAAGTGATTATATCTATTCTATCTATCTATATATATATGTATATAGTGTCCTTACATAGGTCAGAAAAACACATGTATACATTTATTTCCTTTTTCCTCTTTTACAAGAAAACTCTGGTAAGGACAGGGCATTGGCAAGGGGCAGAATTTGAACCCCAGCTATCACTATCGATGTCCCAAATACCATTTGAAACTTTACAGATCGAGAATTTCAGTCTTGTTTGGAACTCTTCTAGAAGCTGCCCTTTCAGGCAGCTTAAAAAAGAATTATATTACCTGAAGTTAGGGCTTTGGCAATTTTAACAACTAGTCATTAGGTTTTCATAATCGGAATGTTTCCTAGGTATGTTATGTCACAGATACATAATTACATGTGTAATCTTTTACTGTATGCATTCAGTCTGTCTTTAAAATACAGAAGTGGAAAAATAGCACCTCCTGCCTAGTAAAGCTATTACTTTAACTGTCAAGCATTAGGCTTTTCAAGACCTGTGAATCTGTAGTGAGTATGAATCAATTTACATGGAGGGTCTGATCCTGAACAGAGTCCCTCAGCCCTCAACCGGTTACATTTTCAAGAGCTGAGCAAAGACAGACAAATCCCAGCTTTTCACATGAACTGCTTCACATTTGAGACATCTTTCTTTGACTCAAACTTGATATATGCCAGATTTGGATGATTTTAGCTCAATTTGAGGTTCTCCTTGAGAGGCTGGGTCAGTGCACATGTAATCCAAAAAGTTTGAATGGAATATGTAATGGGCTCCTCCTGATCTGCAGAAGTACTGCAGAGCAGAAGTTAACCCAGCAAGCCTCCAGCACACTGGTACTGCAGATTTCAGGGGCTCTGAGGAGGGGAAAATTTCATGAGTATCCTCTTCCTTGGTTCATACTGATTTTGGCAGATTCCTTAATTCCCTAGGGCAAGTCTGACCAACTTGAAACTATGCCATTCTAACAGATTGGTATAAACATGGGGACAGGAGACAGTGTAAAATAGGTGTGTGAAATGTGACAAGCTATGAAATGATTCTCTGTCTAGAGCTTTCATTACTCTTACAGATAGAGTAAGTTCTCGAGAATTGCAGTAAACTTAAAAAAAAATTTAAATTAAAAATAGAATGAAACAGAGAAAATTAACTTCTACAGATGCTGGAGTCTTGACCCTGGCCTTTACATGTGTGTGTGTTTGTGAGCGTATATCTTTGCAGAAAGACGTTAGGGAAGACACTAAAATGTGATTTCTTAGCTCTTCCATATCTGACAACAATTTCATTATTTTCTTCATTATTCCAAATCCTCATGATTAAAGAACAGAATTGGGTTTTCAACGGCTAAGAAATGCATCACTTTTCTTCTACAAAATCAAAATTCAAGTATGTCCATACTAAGTGGGTTGATCTTTTGAAAAAAATTCATTAGTGTATTACCAATGGAATTAAAAAAAGGAATGCATCTTTGTGAGGGTAAAATTTTGCTCCACAAGTAACTCGAGAAAGCCAGATTCTGGTCCACTATCATTGGGGCTCTTCATTTGGCTCTTCACCAAATCAAGTTATAGAAAAGAACATCAGGCATCCCACAACCAGCTACTCCTAGACTGCTGCAAGCAAAACTGTGAACACCAGGCGAGACACAATCCTCGCTGCTGCCGTGTAAGTTACTACTGCTGAAATTCTGCATGTCTCTTTGCCATACCAGTAAATCATCAGGGTGTTTTTAACAATAAATACATCTAGACTCTGCCTCTGAAAATCACAGTTTTGCACTCCTGGAGTAAATTTCACTTAAAAATATGCAAACTAAAATATTTACTTTCAACATAGTTCTTAAAAGGTATTTTTGATTTTTCTATTTGGCTTAGGATGTTGTTCTGTTTTTTTCAATAAAAATGGACCTAGGTAAAATTGAAGACTCCAAGAAATTTGAATCATATGATGAAAAGCAACTTACCATTCTGCCTGTAGAGAGAGGGTTTCAATTGGTGTGTCCTTTCTGCAATGGCTTATTGATTAGAGGCTCTTAAAAAAAAAAAAAGAAGAAAAAAAAATTACAGCTAAGTAAAGATGAATATAATGAGGTGTAGGCTGAGATTAGCACATACAGACAAGAAAACAAATTAGTGGTTCTGCCAGGGAGACTCAATGGAAAATAAAAAAAGAATAGTCCTGGGCCAGACACTCTGCAAGATAACATGGTAAAAGTTATAGTAAAGGAGGTACACAACATAGAAAGATGTGGACGCAAAAAATAATGGAGAGGTGAGGTTGAAGTACAGAAGTAGTCAGTCATACAGCTGAAATGGACTAGGAAACTGCATAAATGACAATGCCTGCTTGGTTCCACTGGTTGCTGTTGCAACTCATACCTGAATTGTCCATGACAGGTATTTCTCCACATCTTAAAATTATTAAAAGTGACACTCCAAGAAACCCATTAATTTTTATTAAATACTTCATTAAAAATATATAAATAATACAATGAAAAAGTTATAAAAATTCATTACATAAATCACAAAAGTTGCTATAAAATTACATGACTGGTAATTGGGAAATAGACAACCTAATGTTTGAGGCAGTTTTCACTGAGGGATCCCAGCCTGTGGCTCAAAACCTCAGGGTACAGAGGAACTCTCTCATCATTCAGCATTCCATTACTATAAATGTATGCACTGCTTGCAGCTGGAGCACATATGTCTTCCTACCTCTAATGCTCCATGTCACACCTGCCTTGGTTAAGCTAATATTTAAAGGATACCCACACTGACCACGCTCCTGTTACACTGTGAGCTCACACTATGTTCAGCTGTGTCCTGCATAAAGACTTAAAAATGTCCAGATGGGCAAGAGAAGACTTTGGTTCTTAAAATCCCTGCAGACTTACCTGCTCGCTCCTGGTAACTGTGCATACACTCTTTAGTGACAAGCAGTCATGTTCTTTTCAATATCCAGACTTCATCTCAGGTGATGCTCAGGAAAAAGTGACATGCAATATTAGCACTCTGCCCCCTGCAGCTGAATAAAGTAACTCACATTCTGCTGGGCTGATCCAGAAATTACTAGCTGCCATGCAAATAAGGCAACTGGAAACAAAAGACAGAGCAAAAAAAGCTTAAAGTGAGATTTTGCAAATACTTGTAAAGACATTTCCTTCAGTCTCTCACACCAAAAGCAGTCCTATTTGCTGAGGGCTGTTCTTGACTTACCTCCCCAACTCACAGCAATAGGAGTATATTGTAATGAGGACACAGAAATACTGTTCTAGCCCAGAACATTTCAGAAGTAAGCCTGCAGTAGCCATGGGGATGAAGATTATGAAAGGTCAGGAAGATAAGTCATTAACAACCTTGAAGAAGGTTGATTTACATCACCCTCTGCACCTCAGACCTGTGAATAATCCATGTGGAGTGCACACATTAATCACAGGAATGACTTACCTGTTATTGCTTTGCAGAACCCCTCTTGAACCCCAAGGAACCAAAACTAGGCACTTGAAACTTAGCACAATACAGGACCATTCAATACAATATAATAATTAGTATCTTTCAGCAAAACAGCTTCCTGAGCTCCCTTAGAGCTAATGCTTCTGACACATGAATTCTTGTTGAAATGAATTACTTTGGATGACCCCGACTATCTTCCAGTACCAGGGGGTTTAGGAGGCTTAGCCTGGTGTTCACCTATCTGGAAGATGTTATTCAGTCCCATTCTCTTCAGGTGCAAGCCTGTAGAAAAGCCACTTTTAGTAGGCTTAAGGGAAGACAATACTGCTTAACAAACCTGCTGGGGCTGGTTTGTTTAACAGCACTCACTTTAGAAGGATGTGTTGATCTACACACAGTTTGTGAGAGACGTGATTTCTGACAGCTATGACTATTAGTGTCCTTGAATGCTTTGGGAACACAAGTCAGGGTAACAGGTTGATATTCTTGAATACAGTGTTTTAAAAATGTGACTGCACTTGCTGCTGAGCAATGCACATGAGGGAAGTAATCTACATGAGACTAAGGAAAAGAAACCTTAACCTTTGGTGTAATAACTCTTTATGTACATAGAGCAGACATAAAGGCATAACTTCAAGTTAACTTTATTTTCAACAATTTTTCCCTGTCCCATGACAGAAAGAAGGCTGACTCCTTGAGTACAGATCCATCATTTAATCATATTCCAAATCTGTTTCCCATGTGCTTTTTTGTACTTTCTGAATGCAAAAAACTTATAAGACTGTATTTTGAAAACCTTTGCAAAGGTGAGGAGAGAGGGGCACAAAGGTGAAAAGCATGCTCTCCCCATGATCAAGCAATTCATATAGTAGGTTACATTTGGAGGAGCAAGGCTAGTAAGGGAAAGTATATTCCATCTGCTCAGCAGTGGTGAAACACATCTGAAATACTTTCTAGTGTCTAGTTTTTGTCCCCCACTGTTCAAGAGGGATGTGGAGAAAGCAGAGAGGGTCTCCAAGATATTCAGGGGTCTAGGGCACATGACCTACCTCTATGGGAGAAGCTGACCTCTAGAAAACCTTTCCTACAAATATTCCTATCAACCTCACACTAGTGTGATCCATGATGCTTCTGAATTGTGAGAGATTCATGAGAAAATTGTGGAGGTGTAGGACAGAGGAGATTATTTCATTTTTTTCACAGATAAGTAATGGTTTATAAAGGTGAGTGTGACAAATGTGGCACATAATCAAAAGATGCTTTGGAAGGCATTTGGGATTAAAGATTTAACCCCTAGGTGTTTTTAAAAGAAATTCCATAAAGTCGAAAGTCAAATATTCTATGAGTAATAATAAAGCAAAGGTGTCACCAAAAAGCTGGAAACCATCTCATGAAAAATCAAGACATACTCCAAGACAGTTAAAGAGCAAGAGAAGTTCATTACAAAGAGGCACTAAAATAACACAGCTATGATCTGTAAATAGGAAAGTTAATGAAGAGTTGAAATTTGAAATGGAAAGCTGTGGTAGTAGAAAGAGTGACTTCTTCATGATATTTGTCTTTGCATTTCTTTGTAATGGAACCCGTGACCAAAATTCAAGTAGGTAAGGAAAATGCTTTTTATTTCACACAGGTTTGAAGCTTCTGCTGTTTCAGTCAAACTATTAAATCAAATCCTTCAGGATGAAAGTAGAAGTGACTCTGGCCATTTGTGCAATATTTTTCTAAAGATTAGTTTAAAACCAAAGTTGCAATTATATTATGTTTTAGGAACCTATCTACTTCTGATTTAAACAAAGGACCAAGGGAAAATGAGGTACCACACCTGAACAAAATGCTATGATTTCCTCTACTGTCCCCTGAGTTTTTAAATCCTTTTCGAAATTATAGAAGACAACTGTAATTCATAAAGGGACATAGGTCATACTACAGAATGATTTGCTGCAGTATGATAAAAAACTTCTAAATGCATTAATATGACACATGAGCCTTTAACAACACTGATACCATAACTATTGTGGTATATATATTTTACAATATTTAAGGAGATAGAATCTATAGATATGCATTTCCTATTTATACCTGAAGTCAGTAACATTCAGAAAATACTTCAATTTTTCCCAAATCAGAGAATTTTCACAGAACAGTAGGTTTGTGTTCTTGATAGGTCTGACATAATTTGGAAAATATTTTACATTTTTTATTTTCTCCTGAATTGTGATTACAAATTTTTAGTAGAACATCTTAGATGGGACTGTTGTCATTTATTTAAGAGTGCTGGAAAAATGATTCAAAGTATAAGAAGTTCAATGAACATGAAGTAAGTTTCACACTAACTCATCAGTTAATAAAAAGTTAGTTATTTTTCTTTGGGCAATGAGAATATCCTCAATAACAACTTTTTTCAAGCCAGAAATTACATAGTTTCACTGTCAGCTTCACTTGTCATAAAATTTTCACTACATAAAACAAATCTACTTTTTGTCACAATGAAAGTTCTTGATTTTTCCTTTATATTTTTTCACATCAGCACTCAGAATCTTCTCAGAAGACTCACCAAAACTTCTACAGTCCATTTCAATTCTTTTTAGATCAAGTCTCACATAAGCTAAGATTGCCAATGAGTCATTCAACTACTTTTATTTTAAATTTTATTTGAAGCAAAATAGTAGCTGGTTCTCCTATATGGAACAGAATTGGAACATCCAGTTAGTTTGACTGGTTTTGATTCTCATTTCCATTCCCTCATCAAGATGTGAAACCATTAAGTAATGGCCTCACCAAAGTAAATTTAAAGAAAGGTATTCATATTTGTCTTCTAAATACCTAACTGAATATTATACTAGTCATATTTCCAAAAACTTATTTAGTTATTCTATCAAAATGAGAAGACCAGCTTGATTTCTTTAAAAACAAGAACACTCTCACAGAAGAGGAGATTAATTGTTTACTCATGTTTAGTTGGGAACACAGAGGTGTATATCCCCATTAGTAGACTCTGAACTGGCAAAGTAATAAGAGAAATATCAGCATGAGTTGCAGACTCTTCCATTTCAGGTACCATGAATAACCTGTGAAAATGTTATCTTGCCATCTAATCTTGAGTCAATTGAAATAAGTTCAATTTGTTTGCTGCAGAATGGAATGCAGCACTTTGATGCAACCTAGATCTTTCCAAGATTTCCAGAAAGATGTGCAGAGATATTGTAATGGAATGAATTGTACACTAAACTGTTCCTTCAACTCACACAGTGGAAGAAACTGGTACCTGAGTCTACTTTTTAAAAGCAGCAATTAAATGAGCTCAGGCAGTACTGGTTTTCAAATAGTACGACAAAAATCTCTATTGCCAAGGACTCAGGTAAATATGAATATATTTGAATTGTTATAATGGAGTTTAGTTCACAGCTATTTTCCATACAATAATGCCATGGGAAGATTATTTAAACACAAAGTGATTTAGTCTCAGCATGTATTTTCTCATCAAATTAAAGTAAGTGTTGGGAAATGGGTGAATATCTCATCCACTTTACTATAACACAAGTCAATTGTGAACTATTAGCCCGATAACCACTTTTCTGGGAAATTTTATGTAAACTAGCACACTTTTAAACTGTTTCCAGATGAAAAAGGTGTAGGACTCCCTACCATTGAATGATAGGGGAAGTTTGGGAAACTAGTTATGAGTACTATTATACTGGGCAAGAATGACTGGCAGTTAAGCCTCACTTAAAAGGCCATTTGGAGGAGTTAATGGTCTGAGGCAGTGTTCACTGCTCAGACAGTCATTAAGTATAAGAATCTACCTGACCTGCAGGTCATTACTGCTTACATTAATTACTGCAATGACGAATACTCCATGCAATGCTCTAACACATCTCCCTAAAGTCATTTCTGCATCAAAACCTCCCTCAGGTTTCAGATCTATGGTGACATCTGGCAGCCAGAAACAGCATGTGTAAACACATTTATTTGAATGAAGATAAAACATCAAATGTTTGAACTGACCAGAACCACCAGTGATCTAGAAGACTCAGCCTGTAATTTTGTAATGACCCTAAACATCCCTTCCCACATAGTCACTTATTATTACCTATGGATCTCCCATACTTTGATTGTTCAATAATTACTGTGTGTGCATAAGCCTTTGTACTAGCCCAGCCTAAACCTTTTTTAACAAGATATAGGTCTGCTAGGAGCTACATTAAGGTGAAAAGGCCTGGTGCTTGCTTGAAATGAAGTACATCAGGAATAACTTGAATTACTGTTTCTCATCTGACAGTAGAAGCTGTGAATAAACCTGCAATTCATGCATCTGCAATACCTGCACATCATAAGAGGCCTCTGCTCTGAAAAGATTTGAGTTCTCATAGGTATAGAAGCAAAGGATGGTAATAACAAAAAAGTCAGCATTTAAAAAATTTGACCTAAAGAGATATGCTCCATAGAGTCTAAGGTAAGAGAGACCTGAAACCCTTGTAACCTCCAGGGACTTACTCAATACCTCACACTGCTTTTGAAGTCAGAGCAGAGTAACACCACTCAAAACCTTTCCATAAAACACCATTCACAGTCAGAAGACTTTCTTTACATCTAGGACTCTAACTAACTCGCCCTTATTAATAGGGTTGCACTGTATTTCGAGTTGTTTATGGTATTTCTCCTCAGGTGAACTGGAAGTTCCTGTCCTTAGTTCAAGTTCTCATGTTCTTAGTCACTTGTGGGCACCAGTTACAGGCTTAGTACCACCAGCTGAAGTCAGAGAGGCTGCTCTGGTGAGCAGCTGCTCCCCAGTATACAGAAGGGTTGACAGCCTGGGGCTGCAGGGCAGACATCTGAGCCCTTTGCAACAACTCACTTCTTTTTTACAATGCAGTACATGGCAGTACTACAACATAAAAAAAATATATAAGGTCTGCTTTCCTTCAGAAAGGTTAAAATCATTTATATTTTTGGATTCTGCCACACTAGAACTAAAGAGTGTAAAGATAGCCATTATCAATACATTAATTTTGATAGTTTCCATTTATCTATTTCCAAGACTGTAGCTGTCAATGCAAACAAGGTCTCTTTATTGGTTATAATCGATCAAGTGGACAGTTTCTGCAAAAAAATACATGGAAGAATGTAAAAACCTCTCCAAAGGACCATTAATAAAAGGATTAATATTCTTTCAATATATCCATGTTTTTACACTAGCCTTATGCACTGCTTGCTGCATGTAGCCTAATGCAAAAATTGTAATGCAAGGTCTCTCTGTTCTTGACATGTTGTATTATAAATGATTACAAACATCTCCAGTACTGTTGGTAACAGTGTGAGCTGCTTTCCCAAGGTATTTACTGTAGACTTTCAAAAAGTGCTACATGACTTAAGGGTTTGACTTTTTTATGGCCACGGTGGCTTTTATAGGAATATAACAAAGTGTTTTATTAGTGTACTTTTGAATGTTTAGTAATTCAACGACAGTTTGCAGTGACTTGCTGTACAGCCCTAGCAAACTACTGAGGTTTTAAAACACACAAAGAGGAATAGCATTTGATACAAATGCCTAAAAGGAATTGTCTCTCTGCATCTAAAGTAGTAATAGCATCTAAGACTTTGCAGGGAAGAGGGTCTAACTGGACCACTAATTATATCTTTTGTCTGATTTCATGCAAACAAAAAAGCAGCTCCTTATAGTCAGTCTACATTTTCATGCTTTGCCCAAAACCAAACAATAGCTTTAATCAAGAGCAGCTTCAGCTCTTTGAAGACCTCCAGACCCATCATTCTCAGACAAGGTGGGAAGATAAAGACTTTTATCCTGGCCTTTCTGCTTTAAAATATGAATGTAAATGACTATGTGCGCTTACATTTTAAATGAAGGAGAAACTAGGACCCACTTAAGAAATATATGCTCCTAAATATAAATACTGGACTACTCCTTAAACAATTTATTTGTTGATATAAGAAAATCAGCTGTCAGATAAACAACATGTAGCTTCAGTACTGAGTGCTCTTTTTTTGAATGTAGAAAATTAAGGTATGCTAGTATAAACCTCTAGCAGGTAAGTCCAAGTGTAAAAATAGAGGCTTTCAGGCACAGAAAGACATAATTAGACAAAGTAAGGTGGAAATGAAATGACAGAGCAAGGTATCTAAAACTGCACATTAGTTCTATGGCCTTGAAAGAATGTCATGTCTGATAGTATCAGAAGTCAGACAAAATGCCTGGAGGATGAGAATAAAATAGTCAGGGTCAGACAAGGAAAGATTATCCCTATCAGATTATGTACCAGCAATGGGAGAACCTGAGCCTGGCTAGAAACCAAAGGGTGACCTGAAGCAGGGATTACATGTGCTAACCTGACATTTCTTAAGGCTTTGTGCGAGATGCTGGGGTGAGAGGCATTACATAGAAGGGAGTAACAAAAGACTGTCTAGAAAGGAATTCCTGAAAGACAAACTGTAGGAAAAAGATCTTAAGATCTTCATGGATAAGGCTGAAGAACAAGTAAGAAGTGTGTTTGAGAGCTTTGTCATGTAGTTCTGACTCAAACTCAGCAATACAACTGAGAGAAATCTAGCAAAAAATCCTTTTTTTCTTCTACAAAGGTATTTGAAATGTCACACACATTGTTAACTAGCTGGCTTGTAATAGGAAAAACTACACCTCCTATAATCTCTCAAAACACTAACTTTATTCAGCTAGAAAAACATTCTAGGTGATTTGTTATGTCTGTTAAGGCTTGTCTTATTCCAGTTATGTGGGTTCGACAAGATGTTTAAGAATAGCATATTAAGATGCATATTATTTTCAAATATTTATATCTCATTCAAGACCAAAGAGCTTTAGACTTTATCACCATAAATATTTCATGTCATTTTTAAATGAAAATTATTTTAAAATAATAGAAGCTAGCTGCAGAGGTTTATTCTTTAATTTTGCTATCCACATTTATTGACAAAAGGTAGAGGTTATGCAAAGATGATTGCTTTATGTTAGAAGGATTATGCAGCCAAATGTTATTTCACAGTTACGGCAAGTAAAATCTTTTTCTTCATTTTTTAATATGTTTGCGTGGCATACTTTTGCATAGAAAAGAGTATTAGGTGTGCCTGGGCTTAACGGTAGCAGTTGCTGGACTGTGGGTCAGGCAAAATGCTCTGAGGAGACAAGAAGATTCAGCCTTGTTTGTGAGCATCTCAGCAAGAACATCAAGAACAACTTCTATAACTCAGGAAAAGTGTGAAATCTCGGCAAAGATGGGGCTTGCAAAAGGAGTCAAAGCCAGCAGGATGGCAAGAAAGGCAAAGAGCAGATATACAAACAAAACTCAGTGGGGTCTGTCATTCAGGATGTCATTGAAAGGCTCTTGGCCTCTGAGAATGCCCAAATATCTGACCCTGTTTTCCTGTGGCAGAGGCCTTACTGAGTGAGCCCTGTTATTTCTGTTCTTTCTCACACCACATTTTCCCTAGTGTACACATTCTGATAAAAATTAGTTTCAGAGATTCAAATGCTATTGGTGTTCCCAGAGGAAACACATTAAGAAATAAATCTACCTCAATACAGTAGCTAGCACAGCATCCACACTCACAGGTGCAGTTTAAATTCTTTAGTTATACTTGAATTTCCACAGGAATTATTTTCAAATACAAGATACCTGGACGAGGAAGACATATTTCATTTTGTAGGCACATCTCACAATGTTTCAGAAGAATGTTTAGAGTTTGAAAATAACCACTTTTTACCGCATCTGTACACTTCTATGTTTATCATGTTGGATGAATCCACATGCTTCCATCATCTCACAGTGGTTCACTCAACAAAGACACTTTATACAGGCAAAACCAGGACCAACTGGCACCCACCATGTCAGCAAGTCTGAGAGAGGAATTAATCATTATGGATAACTCTTATACTCTAACATAGCTACCACTCTTCCATGAGGCCTCTTTTCTGGTTGCCTACTTCCTTCCCCTTACAAGGATGCGACCCAGCTCTTACCACAACTGCTCATGCCGTTCATTATATATCGCCACTCTGTTTTTTCTATATTTCCTGCCTACCCCATCTCTCAACTTGTAATAAAGATTTTAGTAAGGTCAATGAGAGCAGTGAGAGCAGAGCTCTTCTCTGGTGAGACAGGAAGGTATGGCAGATGGTGCACCGATGTGTTAATTAAATGTCTAGTTTGCCTGTGAACTTCCTATTGCTCACCTCCTGATGTTAAGAGCTGAGAAATAATGGAAGGGGTTAATGAGACAGAAACTTATCCAGGTGGTCAAAACTTCACTGCAGCTCCTGAACACTAAGTGCCATCTCAACAGTCAGCAGCAAAGAGGATGAAAGTGACTGCCATCACTGCATGCCACCTGCACTACAGAACACTGCAGCCTGCTGCAGGACTCACATTTCCCTGCAAACTTTATACAACAGAGGCAGGCTGAGGGGAACCTCAGTTTCTACCTTTCCAAACAGAAGTCCTTGCATCTCCAGCAGCTCTTTGCACCAGGCAACAGGGAAACGTAACAGATAATTTCATCTCCTTTACTGTGTCCTCATGAAAACCTTGCACTGTCACGTGGGAGTCCTGTGATAGGTGTTCTGTCATCGGTTTTTGCTCAACATATGTGATGCAAAGCTGTTATTCTTTCTTCTCAGACCTTACTTCAATCCACTTTTATTTCACAAAGGAAAGCCCCACTCCTTTTCCAATACTGTGATGCCTACAAAAAATCACAGTATTCTTCGGTACCCTGACAGTCCTGCTTATCCTTCTGACCAATGTCATTTTACTGCTTTTGTGTCTATACCCATCTGCTTTCTGTTTCCTCATGCTTTGTGTTGGATTTGCAAGGCCTGGTTTTAGTAGCGGGGGGGCTACAGGGGTGGCTTTTGTGAGAAGCTGCTGGAAGCTCCCCCCACCATGTCCAGCAGAGCCAATCCCTGGCTGGCTGCAAAGATGGACGTGCCGCTGGCCAAGGCTGAGCCAATTGGAAGTAGCGGTAACGCCTCTATAATAACAGATTTAAGAAGAAAATCAAAACAAACCTGCTGGCACAGTTCTAATTCCAGCCAGGGAAGAGGCGGAGAGTGAGATGATGTGAGCAGAAAACAACCGCAGAGGCACCAAGGTCAGTTCGGAAGGAGTGGGAGGAGGCACTCTAGGAGCTGGAGCCAAGATTCCTCTGCAGACGGTGGTGAAGATCATGGTGGCCTACGGGAGTGCAGAGATCCACCTGAAGCCATGAAGGAGCCCACACTGGAGCAGGTGGATACTTGGAAGAAGACTGCACCCTGTGGAGGAGTGACCCATGCTGCAGCAGCTTGAGGGGGGCTGCTGCCCGTGGGATGGACTCACATTGCAGCAGTTCACAGGGAGCTGTTGCTCGTGAGATGGACTCAGGTTGGAGAAGTTCCTGGAGAACTCTCTCCCGTGGGAGGGATCCCACAGTGCAACAGGGAAAACGAGTCCTCTCCTGAGCAGCAGAAGAAGCCACAGATGATGGACTGACCAAAACCCCCATTACCTGTCTCTCTGCACCATTAGAGTAGAAGGTAGAGCTGGGAGGAGGGAGTGGGGGGGTGGGGAAGAAGGTGTTCTCCAAAAGCTCATTTTACTTTTCATTATCCTGCTCTATTTCTGTTAGTGTAATAAATTCACTTTCATATCTTTAAGCTTGAGCCTGCTGTTGCCTGTGATCTCTCCTGGGTCCTTAACTCATGAGCCCTTTGAATTTTTTTTTTCTTCCTCTGTCCAGTTGCAGGGGGAGTGAGTGGGTGGTTTCCATGGGTGCCTGGCATACGGCCAGGGTCAAGCCACAACATGCTTACAACTGAACACAAGCTGGACCAGGGATTATCTCTTTAGTCTGCATTTAAAGAGTGCATGGAGGTGAAGTAGGTCCTCTGGTTGATGATCACAGCTCCCAGATGCAATGGCAATATAAATAAATTAAACAATGTTAATAACCTTAGTCATGTCATTCTAGAAGTTGAACAATATCCGAAGACCATACACTATCTCTGTATTATTTCTGGGGATATTTATAGGGATAAAGATCCAAAATGTTAACAACATATGTGCAAACCAACAAATATCCAGACTGAAACAATACTTGTAAGCATAGTAAAGCAAATCTCTGGTGGATTCAACAATGACAACAGTTGGCAGGTCATCAATCATTTTTAACCATTGCAAACAAACCTTGTATATTTGTATACCTAATATGTATCCTTGCTTCACAAACAACCCCCTGATCTTGATTTTAAACTGTATCCACCCACTTTTTGTTTCATAAGCAGTTACACTGGGGTCAAGGCTGCATGCTTCACCATATGATATAAGTGAAAATCTGCCTGGGAGTCAGTAGAAATCAGGCCAAGATTATACTAGGCACTTACAGAAGCAGATGGGTGTCTGGGTAATTTTGAAAATCTCTCTAATCTCCTATCTACATCTTCTGGCTCCTAAATTCCTCGGAAAATATTACTAATAATTATCTTGGTTGGCTTGGAGAATTGTATTTGGAATGAATTTCAAAAGATATTAAGGTACAGAAGGGCAGAATATAATGGACAAATTCAATATGAAGAAACTGGAGAGGGTCCAGTATAGGGCTATTGAGATAGTCAAAGGCTGAGAGCACATGGCCTACAAGGAAGTAGTTGGGCTGTTGTTACGGTTTGATCCTGGCCAATTGCCAGGCACCCATGGAAACCATCCACTCACTCCCCCTGCAGCTGGACAGAGGAGAGACAAAAAGAATTCAAAGCGTTCATGAGCTGAGATAAGGATTATGGGAAAAAATCACAGGCAAAGACAGGCAGGCTACTTAAAGATATGAAAGTAAATTTATTACTCTAACAGAAAGAGAATAGGATAATGACAAGTAAAATGAG
>WBMZ01003488.1:38923-96114 GCA_013400975.1 Atrichornis clamosus | reverse complement strand
CACCGGCGGCTGCGCGCGGGGGCGCTCCAGGGCAGCGGGAGCTGGCGGGCGGGACGGGGCGGGGCCGGCCGCGCCCCTGGGAGCCGCCCGACAGCCCCGCCGGAGCAGGCACCCGCGAAGGCCTCTTTCTCTCGGACCACACCACATCCGGCCGAGCACCTCCTCGGCTGCAGATCGTGGAGGCCATTTGGCAGCTGTGGTTGCGTCCGGCTCCGCCGCCCCGAGGACTGCACTTCTCAGCTGCGGTGTGTCCGCTTGCGCTGCTGCTCACTACCAAGCCTGCCGCTGGCAGGTGGGGCATCGCTCCTGTGTGGACGATCTTGAACGTCTTAACAGCATCGTACCCAGCTGCAGTCATGACCTGCAGGTGGTGGGTCTCATGGTGTGCTGTCCACGTCCACAAAGCAGGCAGGATTCTAGCTCTACAACTGGCTTGTTCAAAGTCGGTTCCCAGTGGTCTTGCACCATGATTGGTTTCCTCTACTGGCAAATAAGACTTTTTTAATCTCAAATTTTCGTTTTTCTAGCATGTACCACGGAATACCCCAATGGTAGTTTACAGACTGTCATACAGCCAGCATGAACACACTTCGCCCAAATGCATATTGTTCATTGTTCTAAAAATATCAGGGTTAACAAAGTTTGACTACCTGTGGATCAGTGTTCCACACCCTTTTTCTACCAATCCACTCGCCATAGGCTCCAGGAGTCACCATTTCCCACATGTACAAGCAAAATGGAGGTGGTTCTGAGCAGTGTGGCTCTTGACAACGCACATGTGCTGAGGCTTAGTCAATTGGTAAGTCAAGCAGTGGGTAACTGGTGAAGTCACACCATCTTCCGTCTGGAGAGGACACTGATTAGTGGTCTTATTTTTCTGACTGCTGGTTTTCATTATATGTATTTTTTTGTCCTTTATGTTGAACTTGGCTGAAATTGTGAAAAGGATTCAAAATTTACCTGAGAACAAAGAGATGGACAGCAAATGCAATTCCATTTCCTTAAGAGAACAGGATAAAAATGTGGCACATAGTAAGGATGGCTTTCAAAGCACTCATTTCCTAGTCTGTAGTGAGCCCCGTTCATATATATTTTCTATTATTGGGCATTAGTATGCTTGCCTTGAACTTCCCATTCTTTGGCTTTCCTTTGTGGATTTAATTTGTGAGGGTACAATAAGGCTTTCAAGAATTTATCAGCACTTTTTGGCATACGTAAGGGCAAAGCCAGCACTAAAATACTTCCCATACATAGCTTTTTAAATTCCTTTTCACAGAGAAAGCTTTACACAGAATTTTGCTATGTGATCTTAGCCTGTGATTAAAGCAGCTGTGGAACCTCTCAAGCCTTCAAATACTGTGCCTTACTTAGCTCAGAAAGGTTTTGTGTTGAACAGAGAGATTTCCAAGGCTCAGGAGAGAGTCTGCCAATGACCGAATGACACTCTTCCACTTAGACTTATCTAGGCACAGCCATAGAAAGCTGTTTCATATTTCACAGATGAGATTTAAGTACCCACATTTATCTAGAGTCCTAATATTTGACTCTATTACCTAAAATTTAATGCACATTCAGTGTGTGTATATATATATATAAATCCAGTCCAATGTATAGCTATATTACCTTAATTACCTTAATATATAGCTATATTACATTAATTACCTTACTTCTCGAGCTGTATTTTGCTAATAGTTTGAGACAGCATGATCCTTTCTGAAAAACAAACAAGCAAAAGCAAATCATGGTCAGAACTTGATTTGTCACTTAATTTTTATTTATTCCTAATAGATGGGGAAGAGTTTCTTCCTGGTACCTGCTGTTTCTGCTGAGGTATTTATTTTTGCAGAAAAAGAAACTTCACCACTTGCTTTATTTTTGTGCCCTCACCATATGACATAACCAAATTTTATAGCAAGTTTGTATAAAACAAGTTATATAGGAAACATAAACAGAATTGAACCCTTTCAATGAATAACTGAACTGCAAACAGGCTGTGAAAACACTGCACCGTTGTTTTTCTATTACTTCAATTTTCTCAGCTTTTTTCTGCAGATCTTGTTCATAGGGTTTCCCCTGAGAACTTGGTGAAAAATTTGTTTCTTCCTGTGCAGATTAAACAGTTCTAGACATTTTCATGAGGTATGGGATTTTTTCCTAAGGTGACCTGCTAAAGTGACCTGCCATCCCTGGTGAAAAAAGAAAAAACACTGAAGATATTTTGCAAAAAAAATTTGTGCTTGAAAAAGCACTTTTAATTTTGCATGTTATATGTTCCTCCCAAAGCAAAACAAAACGTTTAATCTGTGTTGTGCTGCTGTGAAAATAATTTCTGGAATAGTTCATGAAAATATGTAATAAAATCATTATATGTAATATTTTTCTAGTGAGGTCTACTAAAGCTTTTCCTCTTTAGGAAAAAAAAAGAACAATTGGTAAATAGTATTATTTTCTGTTCTGTTGGAAATATTCATTGAAGTTTTGAATGGAAAGAGCTGAGACATTGACCTTGGGGAGAGAATTTCTGAGGTTCCACGTAGCATCTTCTCGAGCACATTCCCTGGTTTTGGACACCAGTCTGAAACCAGATGTGTTAGACTGAGAGCGGTTGCTCCTATTACACCCTCATTTCTACTCAGATCAGAGAGTACATTTACTCATTTTGTCCTATAGAGAGCCTTCTGCTCCCTTGAGTTTCCCATCTTTCCACATCTACCCTCTTGTTGTTCTGCTTTGATTATGCTGTGTTTTCTTTCTGATGGGGTCATCTCCCAGTTGCTAGTCCCTTTATTTCCCCCTATAAGAAAGCTTTCCAGTTGCTTGTATCTTTGGCAAGCCAGCACTTTGAAAGAAGACATTTTTTATGCCTCCTGTTATTGCCTGTTTACATTTTTTCCCAGTCATTACCAAGAAGAAAATTAACAAATATGTATTTGATCCATGTTCAGGTATTACTTTCTTCAAAATGGCCTAACAGTGCAACATCTAGAGCATTTCAAATCTGGTATAATGGCAGGCAAATGCCTTTTGTTGTTTGTGTGGTTACTCTGTCCAGACCTGGCTGAGCTATAACCCCTTGCCAAACCACAGTTTGCACACACTGAATGACTTTCTTAACAGCTAAAATCTGCAAAGCCTTGGGTCTAACACTGAACACTGAGCAGCCAATGTGCTCTGGGTCTTCTATAGCAAATGGGTAGTTCGCATCTTCTTCGTTGTCCAGGCGACAGAATCTCAGGAAAGACTTTCCATGGATGCTTTTAGCTCTGCCTTTTCCCAAAGAGGGTCTTGTTTGGGAACTAAGAACAAGGAGTTTCTCTCTCTTGTCCTTTCAGCGACTGTACTGCTAACACCCTGGAAGCATGAAGGAAGATGCTGTGAGTCAAATGAAGAAAAGACAAAGATAAGACCCAAATGAGGGGAAAAAAAAGATTAAGAGGAAGAGACTTCTGAGGATTTGTGTTGTTCAAGGGGCAAAAAACTAAGTCTAGAAACCGGAAAGCAGAGGCAGAGACTCACTGCCATTTGCCAGCATAGCATAGTCTGCAGGAAGTGAACACGAGTTAATGAAGACCAGTGTTACTGTTGGCTGAAGAGCTGTCATACATATCTTCAGCAAGTAGCAGCATATCTCCTCCTAGTTGTGAGAAGCAGGAACAGGACCATTGGTTGCCACCAACAGAACTGCTCTGCATCCTTGTCAGTGAGGCTCCTGTCCCACAGGCCCTGCCACCACCTGTGGTTCCTGGCTCTCCTTCCCCAGAGGAGCAGCCTCCTGTCGCTGCCCCCAGCACTGTGGACTCACCATGGACCTTTACCTTGGGCTTCACATTCCATCAGTGGCCTCAGGAGCAGTAGCATGATAAGACTGCAGTAAGATTGCTGCTTCAGCTTTGGAAGGTGTACACCAGGTGTCTACCCTAGTGGTCTCAAGCCTGGTGATAACATGTATGACTACTGTGTATCCCACTGAAACCCCTTTTCATTTGTTTTTTAAAACCTCATCAAGTCTGCTATAAAACTCAATCAAAAGAAATTACTGCATTTTTAAAGCTAAGTGTTCCCTTCATGCTGGCAGCAAAACCGACATGAAATGTGCTATAGAAGGACCCTGGTGAGGGTCTTGTTTTCTACTTCCTGTTTTCTTTCCCCCAGAAATGTTCATGGTACAAACTGTTTCTTAGCTGTCAATGGCTGTGTGCAGTTGCAGAACTTTCCTTCTTTTAGCCATTAGTCTCATTCTTTGCCTTTGGGATTGCTCTAACTTTTTAATGACCCAGTGAAAATGTTAGTAACAGACAAGTTTCCTATTTGCTCAGTGTCTTCCTCCTGCTTTATTTTCTTTTGCCAGTGGGGCCAACTAAAGGATGTGATTTTTTAGACGTTTGTTTGAAAAAGCTGTGCCAGAATATGCTGTTCTGCTTTATTTTGTGGCCTTGTGAAAATTATGCAGCATTTTATGAAGCTTTAAATTTTAATGTAAGATGCTCAAGGACATTCCATTTGCAAACCTAGACAGATATCTAAGCACATCAACATTCAATATGGTAATCAAGGAAAATTATTTCATCAAAAATGGCTTTTTAGGCATTTATTTAGTTGCAGCAAAGTCAATTTCATTTCAGTCAAGCCTTTATTACAGGCACACTCAAAGCTCTGCCAAGCCTCAACTGTTACTCCTCCACACCTTTTCTAAGTCAGTATTTACCACCTTTACAAGACTACACTTAATTCCAAACTAGTAGATATTTTGCCTTCTTCAAATGCTCAGTCATTTCTGTCCTTGTTCAGGGGATCAGATACACTCATTTGAAAGTTGATGTTATGCTTCTTGTTTAAATTGGTGCAGAAACTGAGCTATGTCCATCCAGAAAGTTGCCACAGCATCAACTGGAGGTGGGTGAACCAGGAAGACTAAACCAAAGAGGAAGTTGTGAATCCCTCTAGTGAGCGCAGATTCTGCTTTCTTCTTTTTAAACCAAAGCCACACATGCAACTTGAGAAAAAGTGTTGTCTTGGGCTTTCCTATTAATGGGAATGAGCATGCCATGCATGTGTCACATAGGCATTGGGTTTACGTCAAGGAAGAAGGCAAATATTTTGCTCCTGCCAAAAGAGAGTATATGGGACTACTGTTCTCAATTTATCTGTTCCCCCATTACGTTTTGTTTCATGGATGGAAAATCCTGTGCCCAAGTCCTTACTGCTGGTTTGTTTGCTCAGGGATATGGAGACTCCCTGGCCCCATCTGAGTTAGCAAAATGAACAGGGCCAGGGCAAATGCCAGAGCACTGGTTGTGCACAGTCCATGAAATGGTTCAGTGCCAAACAGGCCTCACCAAAGCAATAGGTGCCAGGCTGTAATTGAGGAACTAGCATAGGTGAAAGCCAAGCCCTAATGTGCAGCTTGCTATTGGCCTGGTTGCAGGAATAACTGGTTTAAACCTTTGTATGGCTGTGAGATGTACCAGGCTAGTTAGCCACAGGGTACTAGAAAATGAGCTCTGTACGGTTTTATTCATTGGTATAGACATGGCCTTGACCCCACAATGAGGTTGGTGAGAGGAGGGGAAGCTGAGAAAGGGGGGAGCAGGGGAGTCTCTACTATGAGGACCCCCTTTTTAAGATCCAGCTCTAAAAATGAAACTTGTAATTGAGTGAATGCTGGTCTGAATTGCTTCTATATTTTACATTATACCACGATTAAAGAAAAAAGAGAGAGGGAGGAAATAAGGACTCAGGTCTCCTTGTGTCCAACTGATTACTCAAAGTGGTAGTTTGTGGCCAAGCTGTTAGATGTTCGTTCTGTTTCTGATCCCAGGATTCAGGATCAGTTCAAACAGAAAGGTTTCACCATACTCCTCTAGAATAATTAACAGAGTGGTGGTTATGGCACTTTCTAAAAAGGAAAAGTAATATGGAGCTTATAGTATAATGCTCATCAAAAGCAACAGCAACAGCAAAGCATCTGGTGCAGGATGAGGGATTTATGGTGAAGTTGAATTAGTGCACAAGGTCTTCACACTTAAACAATTACTTCAAAATTACAACAGTCATGTTCAAGCACTGTTTTAGGAATTCAGGGACATACACTTGGTTAACCATTAATATTTAATGCTTTTTAAATCAATACATATAGCCTTTAAGAGTAATGACCATAAGAAAATATTAGCTTAACATTAGAAATAAATTTTATGGTATGACTGAGACTGGTCTATGGGTTTTATTGCATTAGACTGAATGTGGTTTTCATCAGCTGAAACTGTCTGGCTCCTTATAGCAACTTGATTTAAAGAGTTTGAACTAGTTTCCTTGGGGAATTGCAGGCTCAAAAAATTGAATTGTTAGCTGGTAGAAAAAAATTACAGAACATTTTTCAAAGTGTATAGTGGTGAAGAAAGGAAATGATTACTTGGAGCTGAGGGTGTCGAGTGAGAAAGTGCCTGCCTCATGCATCTGTGGGTGGAAAGCCACAGTTGGCTTATACATTTTCTTTGTTCATCTACCATTGCTCCAATCACAAGAACTAATTACAGTCAGTTAGGTCAGCATTTCCCTATTTTATTGAATACTGAAAAAACAAGTAGAGAAGTTAATGTGATTTAGAAAGAGCTTCTCTGCATTTCCACTGGACTAGAACCATATGCAACTAGAATAATAATTTTCAAGTATTCATTTGCAGCATCACTTTTATTTTTAACCACAAATTTTAAGAATGAAATATTAATTGATACGCAAGGCTTAAACTACTCAAAAATATTGTCTCGAAAGATTTTGTTTTACTCCTGACTTACCTCTGCCACTTCAGTTTGACTCAATCAGAATTCACTCATAGGTTAATTGCAAATAAACGACATTGCTAAAGGGTGAACTGATTGAAAGTGACACTGATTCAAATGGAGACTGCTTTCATACAGGAGAGTCTTCCATCATATTTCCCATACCCTTTTAAATAAATTTTAAAAAATACAATGGAAATAGAAGCATGGCATTTTAATA
The DNA here is from genome assembly GCA_013400975.1 of Atrichornis clamosus. Classification (NCBI taxonomy): domain Eukaryota; kingdom Metazoa; phylum Chordata; class Aves; order Passeriformes; family Menuridae; genus Atrichornis; species Atrichornis clamosus. The sequence continues at coordinate 89,118 of WBMZ01003488.1, read as the reverse complement.
AATTTTGAGTTTTTTTCTGACTAAAAGTCAGTACAGTTTAACTCCTATTGTACTTGCTATCAGAACAAATTCGGAAAACAATTAGGCAGACAGAGTCCAAGTTAAAATGTGAGTGGAGAAGGAAGCATTGAATGAAGATCTTCAAAAATCCTACTTATTTATTCCTGTAGATACGCAAAAAAAAAAGTTATAGATAACAAAGAGAGATAAAAAACAGAATGAAAAGAGAAAAAGAGGTGCTCCTTGGGCAAAGTAAAAGCTGAGCTACAAAGTGGAGAATTGTCTTTCTGTGGAAACAGATCTCACAACTTTTTCCAATGGATTCTGTAGTATAAATAACAAGGGCATGTCGGAGACTCAAAATAAAGGGAACAAATTGGTTAGCTACAGAATGGCAACGGGGCAAAGATTCTCCGTGCAATCAAGGAAGAAATACTGATGATGAAAAGGAGGGCAGGGAAACTGGAGCGTCAAAAATCTGACAATCACTGAAGGATCAAGTATGCGAGTAGCAGTAATATTTGGCTGGTTAATGAAGCCACTGAAGAGAAGACTGTGCCAGGGCCAGGTGGACATGGGGGAAGAAGGGAGGCAGGACTGATACTCAGCAGCTGAAAAGTTCAGTGATGAACTGTGAATATATAAAAAACGTCTAGGTGTCTGACATTTTTCTCTCTTGGGAACAGAACACTGGAATAACCTGACTGAGACTCTGAAGTTATTATGCTTAGTGATATAGGCTAAATCCATTGGTAGAAAAACTCCATTGCAGGCAATAAGGTCTCAGAGAAATTTTTCTGGACCTTCAGTGCTATTATTTATATAGACCAATATGTAATTTACTAGCCAAGTATGTAACTTCTAGTTTTAAACATTGTCCTTTTCCTGAAACAGTTTATCTGTACATCAGCAACATATTCTTAATCTGGGGAGCTGAAAGTTGCCATTTTTGTGTGTTTCTTTAAGAACACAGGGACCCAAGTGTTCCATTCCTCTCTTATCACCAAGAGATGAAAATGGAAGTGACACAAATCAGTGGAGGGAATTTTCCACCCTTACACATAAGATTGATTTTTCATACTGGGAAATTTTACCTGATGAGTAAATGTGGAAGAATCAAAATGTTTGTGAGTCATTCTGATGAAAGCACTTTCATATATAATATTCAGGTTATTTGTTAGCAGTGTCTTCTAGTGACCTTAATTAAAGTAATAGTTGCAGGTGACCCAACAGCAACGAAAGAATGGTCATTTCCTGTGGCCCAGTTTAATGAATGCATTATCTTCCTTTAAACCTAGATTTCTGCATTGGGAACAATAACATACCGTTGCTGTCTAATGAAATCAGCCTCAATTGTCATGACCTTTCGTTTACTTAACCTTTTGCTTCCATCGTTAATTATATGTGTTTTATAGTTAGTGTAGAGGGCATGATCATTAGCAAAACCTATCAAGCTTGCTTTCTTCAGAAGAAAGAGGAAAAGCTAACAAACAAGTCTGGAAAGAAGTGAAAGGATAAAGCAATCATGAGAGAGATGAAAACTGAACTCTCTTGAGCCTTGAACAGTGGCGACATACAAATCAAGCAGTGGGTAAGACATTCTAGGAAAAAGCAGAAGATATTTGATGATATATACACGGTTTGTACTTGTTTTGGTTTTTCCCTTGCATAATCAAGGCTTACACCAATACAAGATTATAAGCTGACAATCCTCTGAAATTCAGAATCAGTTATACAGTAGATGCAACATGGGAAGTAGCTGGGTTCTGGCAAGACACAAATATATTTTGGTTCTGACCTAGAGAATCTGTTTTCATAAACAAGAGTACAGTTTGGATGAGGGTGTAGTCTAGATCAGGTAGCTGTTTGGTTTTTTCCCAGGTCTAGTCTCTTTTCACAGGGACGGCATCTCATGCATCAAAATTTGAGCCATTCAGTAAACTGGAAGGCCACTGAAAAAGAAATTCTGCCTCAAGCCAGTTCTGGCACAAAGGGTGCCTTCCTTCACTGGGAACTGGCCTGTGGAATGGGCATGGCTGAAGTACATTTTCTTTAGCTAGATACTTTTTATAGGGATGTGAGGTTTGTTTCAACTGGGGAGGTTGTGGTTCACTGTGCGAGTGAGAGAGAGTTGGGTGGGAAGAAGAGGAAAACAACCCCACCTGTCATGTCTGATTTAGTCCCTGACCTTCTGTGTTGAAGGCTGCTGTGGACATAGCGAACTCTGAGCTGTGACAATGGCATGATGAGACAAAGACTTGGGTGAGAGAGTGTAAAAATTTCTTACTTCGTTCTGTCATGATGCAGCTGCTACTCAAGTTTTCCTGTCAAGTAAGAGAGTGTATCCGAGTAGCTTAAAGAGAAGAGGTCTTTAGGATAGTTTAAAACTGTTCTTCACTGCTTTTTCAACAAAACAGTCCCCAAACAGCTTCACAGAATGCTTCAGTTTGGAAGTGACTTCTGGAGATCCCCTAATTCAGCTCCTCTGCTCAAAGCAGTGACAGCAGGGTGCTGAGGGCTATGTCCAGCCAGGTTTTGATAACTCCAAGAACGAAAACTGTGCAAACTCACCAGGCAACCTGTGTCAGCATTCACCCACCCTCACGGTAAAATAGATTTTATGTTTAAATGTAATTTGCTAAATTTCAATCTGTGCTTGTTGCTTCTTGTCCTGCCACTGGATAGGACTGAGAAGGGCCTTCTCCAAGCTAAACAATCCCAGCCATCAGCCTCTCCCTCTATGGTAGGTGCTGCAATCCCTTAATCATCTTCGTGACCTTTTGCTGGACATGATCAAGTTATGGTACAGGACCGTAACTTCACAGCAAATAGTCACAGCTGACAAGTACTTTTCAGAAACATATGGCTTTGCCAAGTGACACCGGTCTAACTGCATATTTCAAATATGTGACCTGGTTGAAAGCTTGCAGGGCCCTTCTTGCCCTTTCAAACATACTGATATCCTTCATTGCTTCGGAACATGCCATATATAGAAGTTAAGGATATTGCCTTTTCCAGCTTCTCTTCAAATATCGATAGCTTCTAGAAAAACCTTAAAATACATTGCAAATACCTCTTCCAAAATCTTGGTCTCTACCAAGTTCCTTTGAACCTGCAGGATTTTATTAAAGATTCAGTTTTACTTTTGAAAGGGGATTTACTAAGAGAAAATATTTTATTTTCTTGCATAGTTAGCTCTCCTGGGCAATGAAAGACTCTTGAAGGCATATTTATAGCTTGCAACAATCTTGTTTGAAGAACAGTTAATTCTAGGAATGTACCCCAGGATTGATGGGAGATGTAAACTTGAGATGAATTCTACAAAAAGGGACAGAAATAAAGAAAAAAACAACAAAAATATCCCTTTTCTCCTTAAAAGTCATTATAGCTCTGATGTGGGATTTTGCAGGGAGAGATCTGGGTTGCTCTATACTTTCTATGAAACAAACCCCAGAAAGAGCCTGCCCAAAGACTAGCAAGTGTCTTAGAGAAATGAGAGGCTTTGTAAAGATTAATTTCAGGGATGAGTTATAAAAGCATTTTCTTTGCTCAAGCACAAAACTGTGAGGAGTGATTGATAGATCAGACAGTTAAAGTGCCATTCAATGGGAGGTGGATGGGCTGGAGCAAGCGTGCTCTAAGTTCAACCAAGAGAAGTGACAAGTTCTGCACCTAGGAAAGAACAATTCCATGCACCAGCAAATGCTGTGCACTGCCTAGCTGGAAAGCATTTTGGTAGATGAGAGTGCTGGCGGACATCAAACTGAACATGAGTCAGTGTGCCCTTGTGGCAAAGAGGGGCAACATGTCCTGAGCTGCATCGGGAAGAGGTTCTGGAGTGAGGGATCCTGTTCTAGGCTTTCCAGTACAAGAAAGACATGCTGGAGTGAGCCCAGCAATGGGGCACGGAGATGATTAAGGGGTTAGAGCATCTGCTGTATGAGAAGAGGCTGAGAGAGCTGGAACTGTTTAGCCTGAAGAAGAGAAGGCTCAGGGGGAATCTGATCAAAGAGTATTATAAATGCCTCATGGGAAGAACAAGAGAAGACAGAGCCAAGTTCTTCTCAGTGGTAGGTGTTCAGTGAAAGCACAAGAGGGAATGGACACAAGCAGAAATATTGGAAATTCCATTTAAACACACATTGAGGATGATCAAATGCTGACATAGGTTGCCCAGAGAGGTTGTGGAATCTCCGTCTTTAAAGATCATCAAACTTCGACTGGACCCAGCCCTGAACACTCTGCCATAGGTGACCCTATTTTGAGCAGAGAAGGCCTGGATGATCTCCAGAGGTTCCTTCCTCAGTGACTCTGATTCTGTGACCAGTGAAATAAGTCAAGCTGTGTGAAAGATATCACAGTTATGGTAAAAAATGCTAACCTAAGTGAAAGAAATTTGTTTGTCTCTGAAAAGATACACAGATTAATTTAATATTAAAGAGAAAGGAAAGGAAGATGTTAGCAAATGGAAGGAAAGAGGGAAATTTATCAAGGTGGAAACACCTAGCATGGCAATATAGTAGAAAAACAAGACTGTTCTGTACTAAACATGTGGTGTAATAAATGCTAAATAAAGGGGTCCTGCAGAGGATGGACAGCAGGAGAATGTATGTTACAAACCCAGAAATATATAATCATCAAGCCAAGGCAAGAGTATAATAATGCTGAGATTATCATTTAACTCAGATGGTGCCTGTCTGCCATAGGCCTCTAGGCACTTTCACAGAAACAAAACTCAAGCATAAACACACAGCTAGGAGGGGGGGGTCTTGATAGAGAAAGAGAATTTTGCTAAGGAAAGCTCTATTACAGACTAGTTTTAGCCCTGGAAGTAATGCATAAGCAAAAAGTGAATTGCAACCTAGAAAATGGAGTTAAGCACAAACATAATCAGAGCCAGCATAAACAGTACAAGTCTTTTGAAATTGAAAATGAAACATAAACCCAAACTCAGCCTTGGGGGTAGATATCTGCAGCTCAGCTGGAGCTGTGTGTAGCTGCATGGGCTCACTTGGGTGGAACAGCTTGCAAGATCAGTGCTGAGGTAAGGTCATGTCAAAATCCAGAAAACTGAAAAAACTTTAGTTCTTCTTAACTTAGGACAGGAACTCAACTTCGGACAAGAACTCATCTGGACAAATACTTGGGTAACTCCATGCTGTGCAAGTAGAGTTTGTTATGGTGGAATATGATATAGCGTTAGTGCAATTAAAGTGCATTGTGCAAATTGGAGCTAATCAACTAAGCAATAAGTTGCCTGCTGAATTCAGACAATGGTTTTAAACAGGTCTCTTCAACATACTTTTGGGAGCAGAGGCAACCAGTGTGGTATCTTGTTCTCTGTCTTTCAGTTAAAAAATAAAGGAAAATTGGAAAGTCCTTTGTTTTCTGTGCATCTGCACAATGCAGACGAGAAGATTTTCCAGAAAATGATTGTTATAGAATGGGAACTGTTTCCTTCCTCAGATCTGCTCACATAAAACAGTGATGCACCATATACTGTGGTATGCAGATCTGATTTTGTCACCAGGAAATGTACTCATCAGCTAAGCCCTACGGGCACAGAGAAAACAGTGCACCTCAGGACTGATAGGCTCCATGTCTTTGCCTCTTGGCCAGTTGACTTGGGGTAGCCAAGCTGAGGTCTGTACTGTTAAACTCTCTGAATTTCAAGTAGTGGCCAGGTACAACCTCATAACTGGAAATGGTGCCTCTTCTTTTTAACTTGTGAGTTGTGCCCTACATTGCTGAGAAAAAACCGAATTGTTTCAATGCTCACGCAGATGAGTACGTTCCTGTGTTCAGACCCATCTTCCGTCACTGCTTCGTGTACTACTGTATGTGCATCCATATGTTTCTCATCCCAGTGTCTGAAAGCCTCATAGCCATTTATGAATTTTATTTCTTACGACAGCCATGAAAGAAAGAGAAGTATTCTTCTAATTTCACAGATAGGCAACATAGACTAAAAAACTGTATTTTCTTTTTATTGCTGATGGCTATATGCCTGAGTTGAAAAGTGAACTGCTATCACTTTAATTTTAGCTTAGTAGCCTATTCATTAGACTATTTTTCTTATAAAGTAAAACCTTAAAAATTTAAGTAAATTAAATTTGATTATACAAATATAGAGGTTAATTAGGTCATTAGCAAAGCTGAAACAACTGAACTTTTAAAGATTTACTATAGAACATAGAGATCTGACTAAATAAAACATTGACTTTGAATGCTTCTCTGAGAAAATATCTGAGTACTTCAGGTATAGAATTTTACATTTAAGGAAGTGTTCAGCCTTGCATTAAATCAAGGGAATCACAGATCTGACCTGATAAAATAAGCACAAGTTTCTGCAGCTTTCATCACCTTTCAGTTAAAAAAAATGTGTGTACATACATTTACATATTTTGTTGTAACTTCTACACCACTGATTTTCTAAGTCAACATATAGTAGCCATCTGAGGTTCTCTACAGGGATATTGTAACATCTGATTTGATGTAAATCCCCCCCACAGTATGGTATAAATTTTTAAGAATTGTAAAATCTACAATGCACTAAACACAAATGTATCAAAGACAAGATGTCTTAATAAAACAAGAGTGAACACCACTGTAATTGCATCAATAAATATCCTGCATCAAGGAAATTGGGATGAATATTCAACCAGTTTTGAAGTAAAATGTCAATTTGAGGAAAGGAGGGTATTCCAAAGTTATAGATTAGATGTAATAAAATAGATACATTTACATTTACTTACTAAAATAAATTCACTACCCTAAGTTCATCTCAAATAAGTATTCATTTGGAATGTTTCATGACAATAATTCAAGAGTCTTTGAATGACTGAAGAATTTTTTGATGGCTTAAGAAGTTCTTTTCTATCTATTGGCTACTGATCTAAGATTATAATCAGGTAAGATCAGTGTTCTTCTTATTGTACCTGTTACACAATGTATCAGTGCTGCTTGTCACTTAGCATCCTTCCAGTGAACTACTTTTGGTACTTACAGAAATATTAACCTCACTCTAAGGATACAGAAATTAAGAATAAATTGTACAATGAAATTTGGGGAATCTATTCTACCTGTTAAAAATTCTTTCTCTGATGGGAATAAGATTCCCTCATTTTCCCTTTTTACAGCACAAGAATAAAAGCATCCCTTGATGAAAGACTTTAGAGAAAAGAATTTTTCACTAAGTTTGTTAACCACAACCCTCACTGCACCTTTCTAAAAAAATAAGTGCCTATCTGAGAGAGAGTCAGAAAGCCTAGAGATCTGTCTCCCTCAGCATCCCATTTTCTTAGTATAGGTGACAAATACTGGGATTGGCACACTTTAGCTTGGTGACATGCTATATATATGACTTAACAGTTAATAGTGGAACCCTCAGAGGAAAATTACATGGAAACTGAATCATAACAAGGAGTTTTCTGTAACACCTTAATATAGATAGATAGATATAGATATCGATAGACATGATATAGATGCAGAACACTTCCTACCCTTCATTATAGCCCTTCCTGGGTTTGGATAACTAATTCTGCTTAAAAATTCCTCTGCCATTCAACCCTAAACTGACACTTAATAAGGGGAGACAAGCCTCATTCAGCTCTATAGAGCCATCCTATTGTGTTTAGGCAGACCTGGGAACATGTAAATAAACAGATATGCTAACACAGCTGGAAGTCTGAAGAAAAAAAGATTCCTTTTTTTTCTTTTCTTTTGTGTAAGTAGCAGCAGTCAGCAACTATGAGGAGATAAATAGCAAAAATAAGGAAAGGAGGAGACAAGGCATTTATCTCTTCATTATCTCTATGGTCAGAAAAAAAAGGAGTCTTTTAAAAACAGAAGAGATTTTCAACTGAACCTGTATCCTCTTGCACTGATTCACCATTCAGGCTCTGTCTGTGAAAGGTGAACTCTAGCCATGCAAGTCTTTTACAACTCTTGGTTATTGAAAGAGACCTAGAGCTTAAGAAGTGAGTGTAGTAAGCAGAGAATAGGTGAATTAGATTATGTGGGATGAATTCTTTTTCTTTCTTGTTTTTTTCTTACCTGACATATATTTGTGTAAGGGTTCATGCAAATAGAGAGGAAAAAAAGAAGTATCTTCACTAAAGAGCTTACAATTCAAAACTAGAATGAAGATTGATAGGAAAGTACCAGATGTTGATGAGTTAACAGTGGTTACAGCATACCAGTAATCTAATTGTTGTCATATTTTCTACAGGCATTATGGAAAAATTATAAAGGACCTATTTGAAAAAGGATAATGAAATAGCCTGGCAGTTGAGAGCTCTTAATAACTGCAAGGAACAGCACAGGAAGAATCACAAAGTTGTGGTTTTGTTTGTTTTAATTATTTTAACAAATAGGCAATGTAGAGAGTGATTGGAGACAGGAACTGACATCTTGCTAACAAATGACTTCATCACCACGAATTGAGTTCAGTGGGAAGCGGTATGTGGAATGTCGGTCCGGGATGTGACAGCACTGCCCCCTCCAGAGCTGGCTGTCCTGTCACCCGCTCTCTCCTGCATGAATGCTCCTGCTGAATCCCTGTTGACACTGAAGAAAGTAGACTGGGAGCAAATAAAAGTCTTGGAAATGAAGCTGCTCTCTCATTTCTCTTTCCTCCCCCATTCCAAGGCTCTCCTGATACAGTCCAGATTTTGTGTAAAGTTTATTGTCCCTTCCCTCCAGAGACTCCATTGAACAATGCTGCTATTCTCTCTGCCTTCCAATATGTCTACCCCAGGCCTCGGCAAGGCAAGCGAAGAGCCGTCCTTCAATATACTTTGAAGAAACTAAATAATCTTTTATCCCTTTCCTACTTATATTTTGTGTTAAATGAAGTTGGACACTCCTTCTACCAACTTTCACTGATACTAAACAAATAAGTCTAGTTTTTGAAAAACCAGCAGGCCACCATGTAAGTGATGTGCAAACTCCGTAAAGGCTGCTAATAAAATAATTTTTGTCCAAAAAGTTCTACCTAACCAGGAGAGATCTAGCAGCAGACCAATTCTCCTGTCCTTGTGGAACCTAACACAACCACAATAGAGCATGAAGTAAATGAAACTTGGGGCATACACATTTACTATGTGTATGAAAAACAACAAAGTAGTTAGAGGCAAACTTTCGTGGACTGAATTACCATTGTTCTGCTGACTCCTGAACCAATTCATGTGTCAAATGTGACCTACATTACAGACTATGTCCTGACCTTTCATGTAACACCACAGCTGCACTTAGACAATTCAGAGCTCTGGCTGGAGTAAGGAAGGGCTGGAGACTGTACTTTCTCTCTCAAAGAAAGACAGGAAGAGCAAACTTCCAGAGAAGAGGATGATCTGAAGTACAAAATGCCATTAGCTCTTCTCTCTAAAGACAATTTTTCCATCATTTATGACACTGATCAATGTGAACTTCAATTATTGTTTTCTCCAAGGGAGTGTTAAAGAATGTTTTTGTTCTGCTGTTGCCTGATAACTGTTTCACCTATCCATAAAATGCTACAGGAATTAGGCTGTCCAACTACCAAACTGTTAATTTCAACAGGAAGGGAATTGGTGACCAGTAATTTGTTTCATAACTGTGAAATTGTTTGCTTGTCCTTTCTATAGTGTCACATTTTTGCCTACTCTTGAAACTGGTCATCAGCTCTCCTTCATAAAAAACAAACAGAAAACCCCTCCTCAACATTTTTTTTAACTTTAGAAGAGAAAGTTGGAGATTTGGTGAAATTAACTGATTTTTTTTTGTTATTTGGTGTGGAAGGTCACTTTAAAATTCACACCATCAAAACTCCCAAGTTTTCTGCTTGCATTTTTCCCTGCATTACACCAGAATCTATGCTTGTGCAGTTGGTCAGTGAAACTTTCATTAATGGACCTGGCTGAAAAGTAAGTTAAAAAAACAAATCATCTAGAAAAGAAAAAAAAAATTCAACCTGTATTATCATCTCTGCACTTAAACCTGTCAATTAGCTGGACTTATGTGTGAAAGTGTTGAAAAACATGTAACTTATATACCAACTATATGATGAGTTTTCTTCCTTAGCTGAATAGTGTCCCACTCCAAGAAACTCGTATATCTACGAGACACCACTTGGAAGGCTTCTCACTTTGGTCTTTGGGGTACAGAAAGGACAAGAACAGCTACTCACAGAGGGCTCTTCCCCAGCCACGTGTTTGAGACGACTCAGCTGTGCTGCTGAGCGCGTCGCCTGCCCTGGTGCACGCGAGCCTGGAGCGATGGCTACTGATCCACGTGTCATGGACCACGAAGGCAGGAGAAAACAGCACGGGCTTAAGGGACGTGCAAAGGAATTGAGAGTTTAATGCCTTTAGGATGTCAAGGCAATATGTTTGGAAGTCCACACATTTGCAAGACTGTGCTCATCTAGCTGTCAGCTGTCCTCTTGTAACTCTTAGCTGTCCTCTCAGGCAGCGATGCCATTTGCACTGTTTTCTCCTGATCTCTGAAACAGCCAGCATTTCCACCTCACTGATGGTAAACTGCATTGTCCTCAGCACCAGTGGGCACATAGTTCGGCACACACGTATTTTTCTAATATGATTATTTAAGGTATTAATATATTAATAAGCTCAAGGATGAAGTAACTGCAGGACTAACTTCCAGCCTTCTAAGGGCTGGTTTAGTGACATATTTGGAAATCAAAATTTCATAGGACTATATTTAAGATGCTCTTTTCCCCTTTAACAAGATTAATTTTTCCATCAAGGCATCTTCCACTAATATATGTTGTAATACATTATCCCAGGATGCTCCATTGTGGGCTGAGGGATCAGTAATTGCTTGGATTTGTTCAAAAGAAAGTTGAGGCCATAAATCCTAGCTGACTGAGAGCTAGTGTAGACCTTTAACTAAGTCTAACGTTATGCTGACAGCAATATTACTTTAAGCTTATATCCTACAGAGACAAAAATACTTTAAAAGTACAGATCTGCACAAGCTCATTGACCAAATTCTTGGGAGGTTAAGAAGCTAAAACCCACTCCTTGGACATGTATAGCTTTACATAGTATAGTGTTTTTCTTGTCAGACTCAGAAACATATATACTCTGCCACTGTTTGAAGGAAGAAAGGAAAAATATGAAAAAAAAGATGATGAACAGATGGAAAGAAAAAGGGCAAAATTTTTTTCTCACAGCTCAGCTTAAAGATCTGTCAGGATATTAAGTAAACTTTGTGACCCAAAACTTGCTGTATTGATGCCCATTCTTCAGTAATTCACTTTTTAAGGGGCTAATTTAGCAGAAATTTGCTCCAGAGCTTCATATTGTCAACCTTTTTCACGATTGTTACTGAAGAGAATCATGAGCTTTGTCCATCTGACTTCATTAATTTCTGAGATGTGGTTGTGAGACTTCGTTAGAGTATCTCTTCTTCCTGTGAGACACTAATCTCCAGAATCAAAACTCACCTTGCACGACTGCTGAAGCTATTTTTGTACATCCAAAGTTAATCCAGCTCTGAGCTACAGTAATGATAATACATCCGTTTAACAACAGGCGTGGAAACGTTGTTCTTTTAAAACTATCCTTAGCATGTGTTCAGTTGCACATTTTGGATATCTGGCATGCCAGAATCTGATGAGGTGCTATCATTCTTCCTCAAAGTTATTTCACTTTAAATAAGGCAATTATCCAAACCAAAGATTTTTTTGGATAAGGCAAATTTGAGTTTGATTAGTGCTTAAATGCTAGGTAATGGACATTAATCAACCAGGGTGATTATATTATAGACTGGACAAAAATAAGAAAATAATTTGAATGTAAAGCCCAATATCCTAATCTCAAGGTATGAGCGATATGACTCACTAAAGCATATAAAACATATAGTGATGCTTAGGATATTCTCCTGGTCTTGTCCACTGGCATTTTAGAGACAGAGTTTTATCCAGGACTTGATATTTAACAGCCTTTGGTGAACTTTTTTTTCCTAGGAACTTCTCTAGCTGGTTTTCTGATTTAGGTATACTTCGGGCTACCACAGTGTCCCGTGTCAATGAGTTCCAGTTTCCTATGCACTGTCTGCAATAATCCTTCATTTTGTTCATTTTCAAAATGCTGCCTGGAAATTTCACTGGTGTGCACCTTTTCTGTGCTATTCCTGATCTTATAGAGATCTATTATACTTTCCTTCTCACCCCCAACTCTGTCTTTGAGTATTTAGAAACCCTCAGATGGGAGAAGTTTCATAACTTTGATTGTCCCTGACACACTTTTTCACTCCTTCTGAGCTGGATGAGGAGGCAGAACTGCCCACAGTATTCACTGGTGCAATTACGTTTTCTACTTGTTCTTTCTCCTCCATTGATTTACCAAGGAAAATGGATCATTCTCCCATTTGAATTCCATGAAAGAGATGATGCCTACATGGAGGTAACATCCTGTGGGAGGCTTGACATTCCTTCTACCATACCTAGTGTGGGACATCTGTTAGGAGCCATCATCAGCTCTTCAAAATAAGATAAACTCATATTTAATCCATGAAGGAATGGGCTTACAAGTCAATTAATTAACTAACTAGTAGTTCTCTGGGGCTGACACACTAGCCAGTATTGGCCCCTGTTTCTAAATGAGGGTGGACATATACATGCCCTGTTGGAAATGGTTCCTGGCCTTGGACGGTTCCTTGGCTACGACTGGGAATTGCTTGGGAGAGATGTACCTGAGCAAAACTTTTCCAAGGACTCCTTCAACAATTTAGCAACCCAGACACTTCAATTCCAATGCCCTGCAACAGTCCCAGGCACAGATTTGCTTGCAGAGAGAGAAGCACAGGGTGGAGGATAAGATCGGCACTGCGGTGTACATGCTGAGTGGGTGCAAGTCCTCTCAAATCTCTGACGTGGTTTCCCTGTGTGTTTGCACTGTATTTGGAGCAGAAGAAAAGTGTTCAAAAATTAGATGAGTCCAGCTCTTTTCTTCTAAAGTATACCTAGAATACCTAGGGAACAGCATAAGAGAGCAACGCTTAGGAGTGAGAAATGCCTAGGTCCTATTTATGCTAAATATATATTTTAAAAAGGAGATGATTCATGTTAATAAGCAATTAAGTATTTATAAGGTAATCCAGGAATAAAGATCAGGTGTTGCACAGGGGAGTAGAGGATTTTCTCTGATTTAAGGTTAGGAATAATCAGGATTAGATACAGACATAAAACCTTTGGAGCACACAAGTTCTGTAGAGTTAGCATATCCAGAAATCAGATTTGCTTAATAACAGGTTGAAGAATTTTTAACATATACAAATCTGGCCTTGCATGGGGATAGATACCTTCCCAAAGCTTTATTTAAATATTACATAAGGGTATAATTTGTATGTAAGTAGATCAATATTAATTCCTCTATAGTTGGATTCTGATTCTCTTATTCACAACACATCTGATGACCTTGCTATAAATAGAAAACTGACCAAAAATATTATTCAACCTCTGTTCCAGTTTTATTGAGGGGATTTTTTTTTTAAGGACAGAGTAAAAATAAAAAATTCTCTTGTATATATATAGCTGCATGTAATTTTGTAGATTAATATGTTTAGATGATAATTATTGTTCCTTGATTAATTATTTAGGTGCAGTATGAAAATCAAAGTTTCAGATTAAAATAGCTATTGTCTGCTTTTATGAATAGTCAGAAACTAGGTCATTGCAAGAACTGGAAACATCCCAGTGGTCTGTCATATTCTATATTTTTATGTGTAGGTAATACAGTATATCGTTAATGTGAGATCTGGCATGTCTTATTCTAGAACACCCTAATTTAAGTTGTGTCAGCTGTGAAACTTGCCAAGGGAAGTAGAAGCCAAGCACAGTCTGTGGGTGCTAGGCTGCCTTAGCAACTTTTGTGTGACAGCTCAGAAGGTTCTTGACCTCATGCCCTAAACATCTTTGGATACGAACATGAAAGTTTTAGAACTCTAGGTTTCTGCTTCGTCCCTCTGGGTGAGCTCCGCAGAGCATCGTCCTGGTGCTCCATGCAGCCCTGCAATTCAGCCAGGATGTGTGGCCTGAGGATGGGACTCTGCTGGTAGTGCTTTGTTCACGGGAAACTCGTTCCAGTCCCTGGAAGACAGTGATAGGCAATAAATTAAACTCCTCTGTAGTACTTCTCTCCCTGCAGGAAACCTCTGCTGCTGCTGTTTCCTGCGCAGTCCCGTCTCCTTGTCCCACAGGGCCGCTAACGCTGCGGGTACGGTGCCCTTGCTCCGTGCTGCCAGGTGCCCTCTCTGGCACCCCATGCATGCTGCAGGCAGCAGCGCACCGGAGGGTGTCACTTTCCTTTCCTTCCGTAACTCAAGTTACAAATAACCAGCATATAAGAAAACTTCGCCAAACAGTCAGTGGCTGTGTGCCACTTTTTGGCTATGGCTATATTTCCTAGCACTTTACAATAGCTGTTTTTATCATGGCTTCATTTCCCATAAGTTAATCTTTTTAGGCATATATTAACTTCAGAAAAGCTGAGCTATAAAAAGTGAGGGTTTGTCCAAAGCATACGAAATACAGCATTCATCTCACTGATTTCTCTTAGGTGGCCTCAAAGAGCTCAGAGAGGCAAATGAGTAACAGCCTAAGGTAACAGCTCAGAGTGATATAAACCATTCTGCTTCTTGCCCTGAACATCCCTTCATTTCTTCCCAGGCTTCACACCCCCTTCTTGCTCAGACGAAGTTATTGAGATGATAAGCAAATGTGACAAGACTGGGTATTCTATGCAGTTATTTTTCCCAACCATATATATGCCTTAGACGATTTACTCTTCATTTACAAAGTTGCTCTCACTCATAGAGCTGAATTCTTTGGCAATAGGCACAACTCAATGACAAACTTCTCTGAAAAATGCTAGATTTCATAAGAAAGAAAAAAAACTATAATAAGAAAAAGTAATAATGTTACTATTTGCTATACACTTGTCTTCTAGTGTCCTCAAGATTTGTCAGGTGTGTTGAGAGTAACAGAGCAGGAATGACCTTTCCTTTCAAATATAGATATGCCAAATCATCCTTTAAAATGGATGCTTGTTCAACTACCCCCTGGCCCATGTTCCCAAGCCACGGTACTAAAAAACCAGCTACCTCCAGGATGTATCCCCAAACTAACCTGCATCTGTTTTCTGTATCCAGAATCCCCCAGGCCAGGTGCAGCTGCAAACCAAACCGATCAGCTGCATGTGGCAGGGAGGACAAGGGAGGCCACAAGGTTCAGGAGCACCAGCAGTACATGCTGTAAAACAGACTCCCCAGCTACAGTTCTGTCCCTCATTAGATCCCTTGTTGCTCAGGAACCTTGCCATATGTCCAAATTCAGGGAGAAAAAAGGCAGGTGATGGAGATGTTGAGAGGTCTGAAAATTTCAAAATCCAAATATGGGTTTCATGCAACACAGGAAAATATACACAAAAAAAGAAATCTGGAAAATAATATTTTCAACATTTTTTTGGGGGGGAAGCTAAAACCAGAGTAAAACCCAGAATCCTATCCTTTCATGGTCTTCCTATGAGCTGTTAAAAGGACACCTTATTGTAAGGTACACAACAGCCCCATTTGCCTGGCTAGCTCTTCAGGCACACTGCTAAGCCACATCTTGCACTCTGGAGAACACTCTAGAGCAAGGAGGAAAATGAGACAGAAAACTGGTAACACTGCATAGCACATCGGGCTTGAGTTGGTCCCAAGAGATACCGGACGCTGATGCAGAATAGGAGGATGACAGTAGTGGTTATGGGTGGGCAAGTTTTTAAAATAAAAGTGGCAGAATAGAAGATAAGGGATGCGATGAGTAATGTTAAGAATACAAGGAAGGAAATGCATTAAATTAGTGTCTTGCCATGGAGGAAGGTATACTTCATCTATCATCATCACTGTCAATGGTTAAAACTGATGTTGAAAGAAACGTCAATCTATGACTGTCATGGTTTAACCCCAGCCAGCAATCAAACCCACACAGCCATTCTCTCACTCTCCCACCAGTGAGATCAGGGAGAGACTCAGAAGGGTAAAAACCAGAGAACCTGGGTGTTGAGATAAAGACAGTTTAATAGGGAAAACAAAAGCCATGCACACAAGCAAAACAAAACAAGGAATTAACTCATTGCTTCCCATGGGCAGGCAGGTGTTCAGCTATCTCCAGGAGAACAGGGCTCCATCATGTGTAACAGTGACTTGGGAAAACAAATGCCACCACTTCAAATGTCCTTCCCCCCTTCCTCCTCCCACTTTATATATTGAGCAGATATCATATGGTCTGGAATATCCCTTTGGTCAGTTTGGGTCACCTGTCCTGGCTGTGTCTTCTCCCAAACTCCCATCCACTCTCAACTTCCTTGCCAGACTGGCAGTATGAAAAGCAGAAAAGGCCTTGGCTCTGTGCAAGCCTTGCTGAGCAATAACAAAAACATCAGTATCTTATGAACCCTGTGTTCAGCAAAAATCCAAAACACAGCCTATACCAGCCACTGTGAAGAAAATTAACTCTGCCCCAGCTGAAATCAGCACATTCCACCCCTTTATTCCATACCATTTACATCATGCTCAGGTCACACACTATTCAATGCAATCACCACCTCCCCCCACCCCTCTGCTTCCTATCCTTTGATATAACACACAGATATTGTTCCCTTAGTCTATGGCCCACCCCTGAAAAATGTCCATAAAATGTCCACAAAATGTCTGTTGAATTCCCGTAGTCCATGACTTTGGGCTCCATCTGTTCTGGTGGTCACTCAGTACAGAAGAAGTGCTGTGTGTGGAGTCAAATCACTGCTGCACTGCAACTGCTTCTTTAAGGCTTCTCCTTCATTGGATCAGGTGCTTCCCATTACAGTAATTCCTGAAACTTACGACTCAAATCATGGCTTACAACAGTTTAAAGGCACATCCATTACAATCTCCACCCCGGTCCTTTGGGGTCAGGTTGTCTGATTTAATATTACAATGAACTCCTCCCCTTGTCCCCAGCCTGGTTGCAAGAAGGAGTTCTTGCTGGAGTCCACCAGTAGTACAGTCCACACCATGGTCCTGCATGGGCTGCAGGGGCATAGCTGCTTCACCATGGTCTGCACCATGGGCTCCAAGGGAATCTTTGCTTCCCCTGCTCCAGTGTGAGGTCCCTCCCACCCACAGGAGACTGTCCTCCTTGAACCTCTCCAACGTGGGTTCTTCCCACAGACAGCAGTTCTTCATGAACAGCTCCAGCGTAGGTCCCCTGTGGGGTCACACATCCTGCCAGCAAACCTGCTCCAGCATGGGCTTCTCACAGGGTCACATCACATCCTCCTTCAGGCATCCAGCTGCTCCAGCATGGGGCCCTCCACCGACTGCAGGTGTATGTCTGCTTTATTGTGGACTCACACGTCACAGTCCCTTCAACTCAAGTTCACACTGGAGTTCCAGCCTGTCCAGTACAGCATAACAGAAAACAGCAGCAATGTCCCGGCCACCTGCCAGCCAAGGCCCATCCCCATGGCTGTTATCAAAATGTTCCCAGGCACAATACAGTGAGGTGATAAGCAGTACAGCACCAGCGAAAGTGAAAAGCAGCAGAAAGTGAAATGAGCAGAAAACTCTAACATACAGTCAGGCAGGCAAGCCCCATGGCAAGAAAAGGAGCCTGCTCATTACTAGCTAAACAGCACTAACAGATATAAATTCAATCTAGCACATCCCAGTCAAATCTGTCATTATCTCAAGCCCTTCAAACCCCACATTGGGTGCCAAAAAAGGTCTGTTGTGGTTTAACCCCTGCCAGCAATCAAGCCCCACGCAGCTGCTTGCACACTTCCCCACCAGGGAGATCAGGGAGAGAACCAGAAGTGTAAACTTCAGAGAACCTGGGGGGTGAAATAAAGACAGTTTAATAGGAAGAGAAAAAGCTATGCACACAAGCAAAGCAAAACAAGGAATTAATTCAGTGCTTTCATGGACAGACAGGTGTTCAGCCATCTCCAGGAGAACAGGGCCCCATCACACATAACAGTGACTTGGGAAGACAAATGCCACCACTTCAAATGTCCTCTTCCTCCTATTTCCTCCCACTTTATATACTGAGCAGATATCATATGGTCTGGAATATCCCTTTGGTCAGTTTGGGTCACGTGTCCCAGGTATATTTCCTCCCAATCTCCCTCCCAACTTCTTTGCCAGCATGGCAGTACGAAAAGCAGAAAAGGCCTTGGCTCTGTGCAAACCCTGCTGAGCAATAACAAAAACATCAGCGTCTTACCAACCCTGTGTTCAGCAAAAATCCAAAACATAGCCCTATCCCCGCCACTGTGAAGAAAATTAACTTTGCCCCAGCTGAAACCAGCGCAATAACTTTGTCTTAAAACAGTATAACTAGAAAAGCACATACTGAGAACAGGTGAGCAAGTGAATAACATTTAAGAAGCTGATTAAGCATCAGACAAGGAAAGAAAACTCTCTTTTAATGGAATACAGTAACTCTATTAGCTGTCTTCAATGAAACTTGAGCTCAGGTTGTACTGACTAATGTAAAGATACCCATGAAACCAAGTGCTTCAGGAGCTTCTAGTGTAAGAGTTGGGGTGCTACACTACTCAATTTTGTGACATGAACAAGCTCTTTAAGTGGCAAATTCTAATAGATTGTGTTTATAAATGTTGGAAAATATAAATATAATTGACTAGTCAGAAAATTTGATTTGTTTATATTGGAAGCATTGGACTTTCTGCAGAAAGTTTTTATGTCAGATATATTTTTAGATAAGTTCTGGTATTTTGTTGTCTTGCTGATGTTTTGCATTGCTCCAGTTGTACTAATTATAAAATAATCGATGAGTACTAAATCAACGTACGTTAACTCCTGAGTCTATGATTCTCTATCTCTCATGCCTCTGTTAGTGGCCAAAATGTCTAGTTGCTTTCCAGAGCAGAAAGTACACAGGAACGAACTAATTATGTACCAAAAAACCAGACAAGATTCCAGGTAAATTACAAGACTGAAGCTGAGAGAAACAAGAAAAAACAGCTTTTTATCCTTCACCTTTTTATTTTTCATATCTGCAAAGGATTAATGTAAGTAAAGGATACTGATATAGTAAATGATGTATCAGGAAAAAGCTTAACATCCCAAAACATTTTCCCTCCTAAATTTTGAAACATCCAACCATAGCACATTCATTTCACAAAGCACAGAAGAGATCTCAGCAGAACATGAGTCATCTTTCAACGAGGCACACAAATAACCTACGTTTGCAGCCACGCTTGTCCCAGATGGAAGGTGGCTTTCAGCCATGGGATGCAGATTCAGACTACTGGAGGCTCCACGAGTGCATCATCTCCCTTCTTGTCCTGTACGAGTGGATTGTGTGTGTTTCTTTTCTTTGGATTACTATTAGGCCATTGCAGGGTAGTGTCTCTGCTCTCTGCAGCCTTCTTTCCACTGGAAAGACCAGAGCCAAGCCCCACAGCACCTTCAATCCGCACATTAGGATGCTTGCACTTGTCAGAAAGCAGAAAAAATGCCCCAAGGGAGATTTGCAACCAACAAACAGTACATTATGAAACCTGAAGATACAGACGTGAATTAAATTTTAATAAAGTAACTTAAGTAAAATTGCTTTCACTTAATAGCTGAATGCCAAGAGTTGGTCAACTTCAGTTAAGTGGTTTGCAAGGCTGGAGGTGTGAGGTGCAGGGGAGGCTGACAGCCTGTTTGAGAACCCTGTAAAGTGTCCTGTCTGCAGTGAGCCAGTGAAGGAACCAAAGATTCAGCAATTAATTTCATGATAAGTGTTGTGGTGCCTTGGGTTGAGATACAAGATGATTTGCAAGGGTTTTAATTGTGTTCTGGGCAACCTATTTGCAATTGCTGAGGAAGAAAATACTTGTCATTGGATTTCACAGTGAAGGAACAAAAATCAAATCGGGGTCAAAGCATCTTTTGGTGTTTTGTCTGTAATTTTCAGAACATGGTTAAGGTCCGGCTCAGAAATTTCCCATTTTGACAAGGTCTCTGTGCAGATCCTGGGTATCACTTCAATTTTTCATGCACAACTGAAAGATTGTATGCACTGCAGAGATACAGGGTTGAGCAGAGGCACAGAAGCAGTCAGTAGTTTTGCTGCAGAACAGAGCAGAGCAGAGCAAAGCAGCACAGTGTGAACAATCAGAAGAAATAACCACAGGAGGCTGTGACTGATGGCAGTAGCTAATGGTAAATCTGGAGAGCAAACTGGTAGCAAACACAAGAACACTGCTGGTGTGAGTAGCAAGAGGTAAATAGAGTGTCCCTCAAAAAGAGCAACGTAGAACACAGCTCCTTTGTCAGGTCTCAAATGGTGAGCTATGAGGGAATGGATTGCAAAGTATTCCAGGAACAATGATCAAGATCTGTCACTTGGATGTCTCCAAACCTGGGCTGGAAATGGAAATTGGACTCTCTTATTATTTTACAAGCATTCAGAACTGTAGGATGAGAACATGGAAAAGAATATTAGGAAAATAAAAATAGCTTTACAGAAAAAAGCCCAGTTCATGATATTTCATCTCTGATGGAAAGTGCTTAGAGAAATAGTGTAAAAAAGGGCAAGTGGGGAGGGACAAATCCCTGCTATGTCCTTCCTGTGAGTCCTTGCAGAATGGTTAAATCTAGCAGAAACAAATACGCATAGGGGCTATATCTGGATCTGATTGTTCATTTTTCTGAATATGTTTAGGACTTGTAATATTATTCTCAGATTACTTTCTCCACAAACATTTCAACATGATGAAGAATTTTTCCCTACCTAGTTACTTATCAGAAAGGAGCCAATCAGAATAATCTACTGTAATTCATTAAGACTGACATCTTGTGGTTGCTTTTCGTATGACGCCTTCTGCCCGAATATCTTAGGAAAGACTGAACTTTTCCTTGGCTTAAACAGCTACTGGGCATCTCTGTATTACTGAGGATGTATTAGCTACACGATTCTGAAAATTATTCAGTAACCCCACCAGGGACCTGAGAAAAGAATTAATGCTGTATCAAAATTTAATTATCTTGGGTTTTTTTTCCTCACAGAGCTTTATGGTGTTGAATTGTTAATGTACAAAAGCATTCTTACCACTGCAATTACAGCCCTCTTTAATGCATCTCTGCTTACATGCTAATATTTATCAGCTTAAATATTTTCAAAACTGGTAGTAACTCTATCCTAGGTCACTAAACAAATTTCAAGGCGTTGGCTAGAGTAACAAGGGAGTCCACTTTGGTTTGAAATTCTCTCTAATGATGTTCTATCTTTTGTGAGTTAAAAGTTACCATGTCCAGCAGAATGTGTATAGTGAGACCTGCCTTTTGCATGTATTTGATCAAGACAGTTAGTGGGACTCAACTGTGCTCCCCAAGGTTTCATTGTGTATTTTAGTGTGGCGCAAGTGTAACAGATGCAACTCCTACACCTGCAAAATAGGATCCATTTCTTAGAATACTATTATTGCCAGTCCAAAGAGTATAGAAATTGCTACATTATTTTTTAATCTCAGGGTTGGTGTTATGAGGCTGCATATTCACATTCTTCTGAATTTAAAAGTAGATGTTTTTATCTTAGCAATTTACAACAGGCAATGTGTTGATACAAAGATGGAAAGTACTTTGGACATTTATCTGAAACTCTACAATCTTCTATTGGTACTTGATTAGCTTGTTCATAGGCATCAACAACTTCTACAGGAATACTTTACACAGAGTCTGGGATATCAAGGGGAGTCCACCTGTGTAGCATCAGCAGGAAGTAACAGAGAAACTGCAGAACAAATATCTCCAGTTATTTTAACAAGTAAGGAGAGATCAACCCTGTGTATGTAATGAATTCATTTATTTATTTGCTTGAGAAAAAAAAAGGACACTACCTTCCTTTGAACTTTTCTGAGTGACAGAATACTTCCTTGTCTCCCAAAAACTAAAAATAGGCCAGTTTTAATACACTCCCAAGATGGGAATTAGTTGATCAGGACCAAATTAATAGATTTTTCTTGTCCTTCAAAAGAGAATCAGTTCTAGAATTACAGCAAATAGTGTCAGCTTGACAGCAATTTTTACTGAGTTAACAAGGACCTGAAACAGGGAAATAATGAAAATGTCAGTACATCATAGACTCTAAATTTGAGCAAATGCAACAAAATAATTGGCTCCATAGTTCATTCAGCACGTTTAGATTGTTGTTCAGGATGCAACATAGTATTTCAGCATTTTTCACTGTATAGGTTTCCTTACTGTGATCTCTGCTTGAGCGTAGTGATGATGAGTTACAGGACCTTAAGTCATGATTATTGTTGCAGAATTGTAAATATGCATGTTGTAGAAACATGAGAGAATATAAAGAAATTGCTGTAATTATCCAGAGAAAAAAACACCCCAACATCTGTAGAGACCTGTTGCTGCACAGAATGAAGTTGCAAACACAATTAACCAGAGAAGTGGTAAGGAAAATATGACAGACAGAAAGAATCTTGCAAGAACAAGTCCATTAGATGGACAAGAACAAAATGATTATCGATTTCTTATTGGCCAAGAAAGCGTTTAAATAGTTGGCTCTTCCCTGATTCCACCCAGGCTAATACTGATAGGAGCATAATCATTAGCAGAACGAAGTCTTATGTTTATATCTTACTTGCCCTTTGGTATTTTTTTTCTTAAAAATGCTTTGTGCAGAAGATGGGTTTTACTAAAAGAAATGTGATTATGCTTTTTAAATATGAGACATAGTTGTAAGCTTTTCCAGCTCCAGCAAAGACAATGCAAACTTAAGGGCTATGACATTATGAAAATAGTTCAAAGTATCTTCACTCAAATCCTTGAGCACTGCGGATTTGTTTTGAGACATTAAAGCTTTCTTTTGAAAAATTAATGCAAGAGAAATGTAGCACAAATATAGCAGAAATATAACAGAACTGGCAAGAGCTGCTTCAGACCAGAAATACAGATGAAATAGACAAAGAGAAAGTTTAAAAATATATGTTCAAGCCTGGACATATTATTTCTGAGAAATTTCAGCAATCCAGCTTTAAGGAAATGTACGTAGGCGTCAAGTAGCATTAACTGCTCCACAGAGAATAGAAATGGATGCTGCATAAGCTGTAATTGATGGTCCTTTAGTTTAGAAATGTTGACAGTCAGTGTAAATCTTGTGGGTCATAAAAATAGACATTTTAAACCTTATATTAAAAAAAGTTCTGTACCTCTTTTGCAGCACTACCATAATCTCAGAAACAGAAAACAGGATTTAGTATAGTTCACACAGCAAAGAGTAAAAAAATAAAAGGTAAGATAGTTCAACAAGACAGATAAAATAAAACCTGAAAAAGGGATGGGGAGTTTTTCTGATGTCCTGATCCACAGCTACTTACCTGTCAGTTGACAGAATCAAAGCAGCTGCAGTGCTCTCAGGGCCCTCTCTGAGCAAATTTCCCTCCTTGATGAAATTTCTTCATAGTAAAATGAAAAGAAACCCAGTCAAAATATACACAGTTTGTACTTTCCTAGAACATGGTCTTCGGTGTTATTTAGGGAACTAAGTTTGTCCATTAAAAGAAGATATTAAAATGGCTTTAAGAAATCCAATTAAGTGATTATAAAGCCAGCATATTTTTACATAGGATCATATTACTCAAAAATAAAACAAGGCATAGAAACATTTTGTGAGTTTTATTATTATTAATAATTATCATAATAATAATAATAAAAAGTATCATTATCAGTAGTAGTAGTAGTAGTAGTATTACAGCCTCTATTAGCATTGCTTGGGCACCTACAGCACAAAAAATGAGGCTCAGAAATCAAATTTGAAATCAGCCAAATTCACATTTAATTTGGCAGTAGAAATAAACATAGAGATAATCCATATTATTATTATTGTCTCATAGAACCCATTGACAAAAAGTGGGGCTGCATTGATTGTTTTTAAGATAGATATGCAAATTAAAAATTGATTTCCAGTCCAAATAACACATAAAAGTGAAACAGCTTAATGCTACATTCTCTTACCCTCAACACTATTGATAACAAGGCTAAAGGTAGATTTTGGAATCCAAAAAGCATCCAGAAAAACAAGGATCCATGTATACATGTATAAAGCTTATCCATCCAATGATGAAAAGCTTACTCGATGTTTCATTGTGGTAGCATTTTATATTGTCAGATACACCAAAACTCAGCTGTATGAATAAGTGTATAGGACAGGCATGCAGCTGTGTTAGCAGCGGACTTATCAGAGGTATGTATAGAGCCTCTACTATTGTTTTCACTGGGATTATGCACAGCTCTCTGCCTGCAGTACCTTGATCTGATTTCCTCAATCCCAAAGAGCATATATCCAGCAATAAGACTGGATTCACAGGGCTGGAACACCTCTCCCAACAAGATAGACTGAGGGAATTGGGGCTGTTCAGCCTGGAGAAGAGAAGGCTCAAGAGAGACCTTCTGTGGCCTTCCAGTACCTAAAGAGGGCTTGCAAGAAGGCTGGAGAGGGACATTTCACAAGGGCATGCAGTGATAGGACAAGGGGGAATAGACTTACACTGAAGAAGGGCAGGCTTAGATCAGATATAGGAAAAAATTCTTTACTGAGAGGGTGGTGAGGCACTGGAACAGGTTGCCCTGTTGTGGATGTCCCATCCCTGGAGGTCTCCAGGAGCAGGCTGGATGGGGCTCAGTAACCTGGTCTAGAGGAAGGTGTCCCTACCCATGGCAGGGGTTGGAGCGAGATGACCTTTATGGTGCCTTCCAATCCAAACCACTCTACAATTCTATGAAGATAAGTCCCCTCAAGAGCAGAGGGAAAGCACCATGCACGTGCTGCCTGTGAATGTCTTATGATCGTTGATGGTAACATGGGTAGGAGGAAGGTAGCTGAAGGTGGTCTCTGTGAATTAAGTTGATCTCTACTACAATTCTGCAAAGGTCCTCCATCACATAGCTTCATCTTCATCACAGGCAAGTCCCTGCACAGAATATGCAAGCAGTTTCCAACCTTAGTCTTCTGGCATGTCCAGAAGAAGCTGAGTCAGCCCACAGGTAGCACATGGCTTTTGGGAAAAATGGCTCCAAGCCACACTCCGAAGATGTGCTGACTCCTAACACTGCAATGCAGTGGAGAAGAAAGCCTTTGCTGGCAGAGCTCCTTGCAGGAAGAACTCAAATTGCACTTTGAGTTCACTGCTAGGGAAAGGAACCAAGGCAAATGGAATTGCAGAGAGAAGCACATTGGATCACGCCTGCCTATCTGGAGTATCCCATAAAAATATCATATTCTTTTCAGATTTTTAGTTCATTCCTTGATTAAACATGGACTACCGCTCTATCTTGGCTTGTATCAGAAACAGTGTGGCCAGCAGTACTCGGGCAATGATCATCCTCCTGTACTCTGCACTGGTGATGCTGCACCTCAAATCTTGTTTTCAGTTTTGGGCCCCTCACTACGAGGACATTGAGGTGCTGAAATGAGTCCAGAGAGCAGCAACAAAGCAGGTGAAAGGTCTGGAGTACACTCTTACAAGGAATGGCTGAGGGACCTGGGGTTCTTTAGCCTGGAGAAAAGGAGGCTTGGAGGGACTTTATTGCGCTCTACAAGTACCTGAAAGGAGGCTGTAGATAGGTGGGAGTTGGTCTCATCTCCCAAGTAACAAGTAATAGGACAAGAGCAAACAGACTTGAGTCAGGGGAGGTTTAGATTAGACATTAGGAAAAATTTCTCAACCAAAAGAATTGTCAAGCTTTGGAACAGGCTGCCCAGGGGAGTTATAGAGTCACCAACCCTGGAGGTATTTAAAAGATGTGCAGTAGTTGTGCTTAGGGACTTGGTTTGGTGGTGGACATGGTAGTGCTGGGTTAATGGTTGGACTCAATGATCCTAGAGGTCTTTGCAGACAAAAAAAAACCAACAAAACCCCCTCTTTTTTCTATTTGTAAATATTTAATTATGTTTTTCATTTCAGCAGAGATTTGAACTTTTTTTAAAGTAGTCCTGTCTCATAGTTTTTCAGTAATTGAATAGGGCCTGTTGAACCGAATCTGAGCAGAATTGCTTTTATTTTTTTTTTGGTAAGAGGAGACAACAGACTATAGATGCAATTTACTTTTCCACACGTTGAATTTATTCCTATTTAGGTGTTCTGTGATGACCAAAGGTCCAATTTAGGACTGGATGCTTGGGCTCAGCATTGTCTGGAGAAGACTCTTGTGAATACCTAGCAATCTAATGGCAGACAAGTTGCAACAAAAAACAAGATCCAAAGTTTACTGAAGTCTTTATGCTGCAAATTTCCCTTGATATTCAAACATGGAAAAATCAATATCAATTCCTCTCTTCTATGCTATAGGCTAACTAGCGTAAAGTTCTTCTAATTTTATATGCCTTTGTGAAGAATGTACACAGGAAAAAACAGTGAAAGAGATGAATGCTTTTAGTTTTACTTAGTACTGCATTCCATTTCTGACAACAATATGCATTCCTCCCAATCCTGAAAACAAGATAATTTTTATCTCTGAAGAAGATTTTTCTTGTAGAGAAATAAATGTGATGAGTTCCACAGCTTTAACTGTTTAAGATGGTATTATCTTTTTTGAGAAGAAACAGTCTATCTCTGGTCTCCCTTGAGAATGCTCACAGCAATGAACTTCCTGTATGAGTCAAGGACAGTGGTTTTTTTTCACAGGACTGATAATTGATTTGATTTAATTCACTGTGAAAGACAAGTTTGACCAATTGCTTGTAGGCAGTTGAACATGACATCTTCAGATATGTAAGTGCAAGGGACAGATATATTTGGGTCTCCTTATCAGTATTGAAGGGAGCTCTGCTGACTGCATTCAATGAGCAAATGGCTTAAAGCTTAGGTGGTAAACTGGGAATCTTAATCTTTCCTTGAGATGTTAATTTTTTTCCTTGACATCAAGAAAATTAATAATAATTTGGAAGTATTGCTATACCTGTCATGGAAGTATTGCTATACCTGTCATGGTGTAACAAATTTCAGCTAATTTTATGACTTTTAGCTAATTCTACTCACTTAAAAGATTTCCATTTGAGACCTAGTCTTACTGCAAGCATCTTACAAACACCTCAGAAGGTGTTTCATCTGAGTGCAATACCCATTTCTGAACTAGATGGAATTAATTTCCACCTGGAGGTTCCTAATTCTCCATGGCAGTCAATATAGGCATGGACAGTAGCAATACCACAGGAAAAGCACATCGTTCAAGTAGGAATTTCCCAGGACATACTAAAAGCTCATAGGGTCAAGCTGAGATTTTTTTGGATGATGAAGTTTTTCCTAAAGTAGTCTGCTAAAAAGAGAAACCCTTAACCATTTATGCACCCCTCAAAAGAGCTGGGTGGATCTGGAGTTTAAGTCAGTCTCTGCAAGTGATATTGGACTTTGTGACCATTGACACTGACCCCTGAGATCATGTCACCCCTACCTTGATTGCTTTTTGGCCTCCACTGGATTTTCCTTCCTTGAATTTTTATACAGTCAGCAATTAAAGCAGTTGTGGAACATCAGGAGATGCTTTTACTTGCAGACTTCTCCATGCTGTAGTGGAAAGAATAAGGCTACAAAGCTGCAAATGTCCACCCATATGTCCTTTCTGTTTGGGAACATCTTGGCAAGTAGAATGAGTTTGTGCAAGAAAACCTGAAATAGGGTCAAAAATGTAGGAGGAGAAGGGGAGGATGCTCAGAGTGATGCTGTTTGTCTTTTCAAGTCATCATTGTGTGTGATGGAGTCCTGCTTCCCTAGGCATGGCTGAACACCTACCTGCTCATGGGAAATGGTGAATGAATTCCTTGTTTTGCTTTGCTTGTGTGTGCAGCTTTTGCTTTACCTGTCTTTGTTGCAACCCATGAGCTTTCTCACTTTTACCCTTCCGATTCTCTTCCCCATCCCACTGGGAGGGAGAAAGTGAGTGGCTGCGTAGGGCTGAGTTCCTGGCTGGGGCTAAACCACAAGAGATCTCATGAGACAGTGGAAGACCCTGTATTTAGGTCAAGGAAGACCTTGTTTTTAGGGTTGGGATACTGTGTAGCTTATTGCTGTGGAGATGAGTCAGGTAGAATGTATGCTCCTCCCCTTCTCTCCTGAGTAGCTTGTGACAGCATGGAATACAATGACCATTGATTTTACCCATTCTGTGTACCAAGAAGAACTAAGAAGAATTTAAAAACCCCATGAAATCAAGCAACACTGGCTGAAGCAAGAGTGAGAACTTACAATCACTGTCTACCTGCTCTCTAACAGCATTTCTGCCTTGCTGATTGCAGACCACAGTAAAACATTCTATATTTAAAAAAAAATTTACTAAGGATTTTGTATCACTGCTGTAACAATCCTTTAGCTTTTGAGCATGCATCCCGGAATATAATTTGTGTTTAGCACTGAACTGGAAGCTAAATACATTAAAAATTATAGCATTTTACAATTGATTGCATACCCCTAATGTTTTTGCTTCAGCCCATTATTTTGATGCATTTAAAAGATGCCACCAAATATGTCTTATGGCAGTGGTGTACCATTGGAATACCACTGCATTCAGAGAGGATCTTGAAAGGCATTCATTTAGAAAAAAATTATACATTCTCCAGTTTCCTTGCTTTTCTCTTCTTTGATTGCTATGATGGGCAGAGGTAAACAACAGTTGTTCATACATACTGTGGTTTTACTATTAGGTGTATCCAGAATCATTCTCCCAGAAAAGGATAGGGACCTCAAGCAGTCACTTAACTCATCCTCTACACTAGTGAGGTCATTTAGAAATTGTCATAAACTCTAACCTCAGCCCCTAGAAACTTGGAATAAAAGGAAATAGCTATCTAAGACCCCATGGAGAGTGGAGTCTATCCTGGAGCAGATTTGCTGGCAGGAGTTGTGACCCCATGGGGACCCACACTGAAACAGCCTGTTCCTGAAGGTCTGCACTCCATGGAAAGGACCCAAACTGGAGCAGTTCATGGAGAACTGCAGCCTGTGGAAAAGACTCACGTTGGAGAAGTTTGTGGAGGACTGTCTCCTGTGGAGGTGACCCCACACTGAAACAGAGGAAGAGTGTGAGGAGTCCTCCCTCTGAGGAGGAAGGAGCAACAGAGAGAGCATATGATGAACTGACCACAGCCCCCATTCTCTGCCCTCCTATGCTGCTGGTGGGGAGAAGGTAAAGAATTTAGGAGAGAAGTTGAGGAATAAGTAAGTAGGGTGTAAGGTGTTTTTTAAAATGTAGTTTTTGTTTCTCACTAGCCTACTCTGATTTGATTGCTAATAATTTTCTTTTTCCCCATGTAATATTGCCATGACATTCATTATCTTTCCACTTCCACTATGTCCTGTACAGTATTTCTTTTCCAGATAGCAGAGTTCCAACTCAGTTCTCACTTGCATGGAAGCCAATTCACAGGGCTTTTGCGACAGAACAAGCGGTCATGGTTTTAAACTGAAGGAGGGTTGATTCAGATCAGATAGAAGAAAGAAGTCTTTTACAATGAGGATGGTAAAACACTGGAACAGGCGGCCCAGAGAGGTGGATGCCCCATGACTCCAAACATGCAGGGTCAGGTTGGATAGGGCTTTGAGCAACCAGATCTAGTTGACAATGTCCATGTTCATTGCAAGGGGCTTGGACTGGGTGACCTTTAAAAGTCTGTTCTAATTTAAACTATTCTATGATTCTTGATTGTCCTTGTTGTCCTTTCTGAACCTTTTTCAACTCTTAGATAGCTTTTGTCCGTAATTCCAGGTCAGAGCCATTGGAACATTACACAGAACAAAACAAGAAAACCATTACACAGAACAAGAAATCCCCATGGATTCCCACATACTTCCTTGCATTTGAAAGTTGATCATTAATAAAATCTTGTTGGGGTGTGATTTTTTACATTCCATTTTAACACCATTTTTACATTCTCACTTTACAGCATTCTCATGTAGCCCATACTTCCCTGGCTTGCCAAGACTGTATCAACACCTGAAGCATTATTAAAGCCTAAATACCCAACATTGAATGCTCCTTCACGCTTGACAACATGTATTATCCTGCCAGAGGAAGAAATGAATTGACAGGCTCATGCTGGCAGTTGTTTCCCTGCACAGTTCCAAGTGACTACAGTTTTTGTGCTGGCACTAGAAGGGCAGTGAAGCTGGTGAAGGGTTTGAAGCACAAGTCCTGTGAGGGGCAGCTGAGGGAGCTGGGGTTGCTTAGCCCGGAGAGGAGGAGGCTCAGGGGGTACCTTATCACTCTTTACTACTCCCTGAAAGGAGGCTGTAGCCAGGTGGGGTCGGTCTCTTCTCCCAGGCAGCCAGCGACAGGACAAGAGGATACAGTGTTAAGCTGCGCCAAGGGAGGTTTAGGTTGAACATTAAGAATTTCTACACAAAAAGGATGATTAGGCATTGGACTGGACTGCCCAAGGAGGTGGTGGAGTTACCGTCCCTGGAGGTGTTTAAAGAAAGGCTGGATGCGGCACTTGGTGCCACGGTCTAGTTGACATGGGGGTGTTCGGTCCTAGGTTGGACTAGATGATTTCAGAGGTCTTTTCCAACCTAATCAATTCCGTGATTCTCGCCCTCTCAGGTGCGTTTGCAGCCGCCATTCCCTGCCGTGGCTCTGGGATCTAAGCTCGCACGGGCAGGATCACCCAGCAGGGGCGGCTCTAAAAGGCAGAATTTTTTTTTTCCCCAAAACTGTCACAACCAGATGTTTAAAGACACATTTTCCACAGGTTTTCAAAATTCATCTCCGTCACCCCTTTTCTTTTTTTCCTTATGGAAAACAAGCAATCTGAGGTAGACCACTACCGCCCCCCGGCTCCGCCCCGCGCATGCGCGCAGCCTCCCGGGGTGGCGGCGGCCTGGGCGGCCTGGGCGCAGCCACCGCCGCGATGGGCTGAGGGGCGGCGGCGGCGGCAGCGGGGAGTGTCCGCGGCGCCGGGCTGGGCGCTCCGAGGATGGAGAGAGCCATGGAGCAGCTCAACCGGCTGACGAGGTCCCTGCGTCGCGCCCGCACCGTGGAGCTGCCGGACGGTAGGAGCGGGGCCCTGACGTAGCGTTCTGTCCCGGCGGCCTCCGCGCCTGGGCCGGCGGGGATGAGTTGAGGCGACTGGGAAAAATGGGAACGGACTTCTTCTCTCTGTTTGTGACAGGCTCTTTTTATTTGTAGTGGTGACAGCAACAACGGCTTCCCCTTCCTTCCGCAGGTGCCTCGCCGCCTCCGTCACAGGGCGCGGGGCGAGCGGGTGGTCGGGGGTGCCGAACACCGCTTTTATTCGGTTTTAAATCCTTCGTCAGGTGCTTCGTCGATGACAGAGCAGTGATGACAAATCTCTGTGGGTTTCTTGTTTTTGTTTGTTTGATTTTTTAATAGTGCTGAATTTTGTTTGAGAGGGTGGTTTAAGTCACTGTCACCCGTCACAGCCTAATTTTTTTGGCTCTAAACTACTTCACATGCGTGCTAGTCCCCCATATCGGGGCGGATTTGAAAATAGAGCTTCAGGCTCTTATGGCTGGCTGGTGGTTTAGTGTTCCAGCCAGGTCCAGCTTTTGGGAGGACTAACTCTGTAAAACTTTTGTGTATGCAAAATTTCTGTTTTTGTGAGTCGTGTGCTGTCACTGTACTTTCTTCAAGGTTTATTTTTATGGATGACTTTTTGGCTGCCTGTCTGACAGCTTTCATCTCCAGTGGTGGAGGAGAGGAAGTAATTTTCTGTTTTCTCTGTGCATTCTCTGTTTGGACTTCCTTGTGTGCTCCTGAACTGAGCTGCTACAGCCTTCACTTATTGTTATCTGTCACAGTTTTGGTGTCTGTCAGTGCCGTTGCTCATAAATTTCACTTGACGGGCAAGTTTCAGACGGATTTTGCTGCTGCTTATAAGCCTTTGAATGGCAGCAGTGAAAACTAATGGAATACTATTAACATTAGCTTAGACTTACAGAAATAGTGGAGTAGCAGCAGTTTAGCTAATTGAAGGTGGTATTATGAATAACGCTTTGCACAACCTGTATCAGCTGGAGCTGCTTTAAATTTATTCCAGTACTAGTGTAGGCAAATTGATTCTGAATTTCATGTGTTTTCTTCCTGTCTTAGGCATTATTATCTTACACTTCAGAGGTAGTTATGTGTGTGGTAGTGGCAGTGCAAGTGCAAGCCTGAGACCTTTGGAACAAATATTTCTATTGCCCTGTAGTGCAGAATGAATGTCAGTTCCATGCATTTTCCAGGAATTGCATGAAACAAACCAGTGGGACGGATATAAGGAGATGAATGGGCTTAAAACACTGAAGTCACACATTGCCGTCCAAGAAGGTCTCCGTTTAATGGCCATCAGACTTTGGGTCCATCTTAGCTCATTATGTATCTTCTTTCTTGGCCTTGGTGTTCCTCATATTCATGCAGGTGTGCCCAAACTCTTCTTGAGGAGCAGGTTTGGGCTGTAGTATGTTGCTCCAAACATGTACTGACAGGATCAGCTTGAATATTCCACACCAGTCTAGTATTATATGTAGTTTGGTGGCTTCTCCTATGCTGTGTCTGACCTCTTAAATTATTATTTCCTTACTCTATATTTGAATATAGAGTATTCTCTGTATTTGAATAGCTTTAATTTGAAAGATACATAGTTTCCCCTTCCATCCTTAAAGTAAGAGTTCTAATGCTGTCTTAGGAAATGGAGATGTACGTTTGAATTTACTTTTGCTGGAGAAGGCATTAAATTTAGGTATTGAACTTCCATTGCATGTGCTGTAGCCATTTAGGTATTATATGGATAGTGCTGACACTTCTTTAAGATTGTGATCTCTACCAAATCCACGACAATATCTCTGAGAAAATAAAGTAATAGGTTTATCTTGCCAAGGCAGGATTCTTGATGATCAATATAAAAGTGATTTTTTTTTAAAGCAAGTCTTAAAACCCGAGTTCAGTGCCAGCAAATACCCTGAACTTGCAAATAGAAAGCAGTATGATTTTTGAAAATCAGTCTTCCAAAATATCCTTCAGCAGCTGTTTTCTAGACACTTCAGAGCTTGACACAAATTTTTGGATTTTACTATTAAGGTTCGGTTCCTGAAAACTAGGTCCTGCAGCCCAAAGCTCTGACACTTCATTTTGTGTGTCTTTTTTTGTCTTTAGATATTCAAGACTTGAAATGCAAGCAAGTTAGATAGCAAATAAGTTCTCTAAGTGCGTGAGGTGCATAATGCTTTTTCTCTACCTGCTGTCATGTAAAGTCAAAAGGAATTTTTGTATTAATAGGGAAAATATTCACCAGAAATAGGCATAAAAGCTCCTTTGTCCCACATGCTTTTAATTATTTCTGTACAGAAAAACTCTGGGAAAATCTGCATGTGCTCCACAGTGTAGTTTCTGCTAATAGAATAGCAAAAGGCTTAGTTTTGTAACTATATCATAAATGCCTTTTATGGCCCGGCTACACCTGTATTTCACTATTGTCTTTTCCTAGATCACTGTGTTTGCACTATAGTTAAATTTAATAAGGATCAAGTATTAAGCATTTCAGTTAAGTGTGCTGGTATATGTAAAGGTTTCTTGGGCGGTTTTTTTGGCCTCTAGTAGGGCATGATTGTGGAAATATATAAGGATGTCATGTTTAAATTTAGTCAATGTTCTCGAATTCTGTTTTTTTGTTTCATTTGGAAAGCTTTATCTTCTTGCCAAGAGATCTGTGAAACAGAGCTCAAACAAGATTTTATTTTTTATTTGCTTGTACTGGGAGATACTCATGGATACATTTTTTAAAAGTACTCTAATATTTTTGACAACTGATCTATTTTTTTAGCAGCTATTTAATTTTATTTCAGGACTCTTTCTGTCTGTGTCCCCTCCCTCCCAGCTTGTTCTTCTTCCAGCAGTCAAAATCTAGTGGTGCATGTTGGAGATGGAGTTATCTGATGCTCACAGAACTCTGCCATAAGGAACAATTTGTAGAGAGTTCAAACTCTTGAATTTGGTAATGGTCAGTGACTCTCTGCAGCATTTAATGTCATTTGGTGTTTTGACAGGCTTGTGTCTCTTGTACCATGTGTTTGCTGTAAGCAACATTGATTTCTTAAATTAATTTTTTAATTTTTATGACAAATGGAGTGTGATTTGAATTTGAATATGACTTATCTCTGTTCGGTGTTCAAAGGTAATAATAGATAAGCATTGCTTCTTTTGTTAGCTATGGGCACACTGCTTTAAATAGCAGATAGCAGCAGTAATCTTGAAGCACGGTAGAGCAGTAGTAACGAATGGCATAGCTGCAGCATGATAACAGTTTCTTGGATTCCACTTGATAACTCTGAAGAATCTTTGCTTCATATTCAGTGAATGCCACCTTGCCTATCTAGTGGAAGTAGTGAATGTATAGAGGCATAATACGTAAAAGACATGAGATGCTTTGCTTGTTTGGGACTGTTTTAATTCTTCCTGTTCTGATTGCTTTCTAACTTTGGATAAATGAAGGTCATGAGGAAAAGCTTCAAAATAAATAAAGATTTTGTGAGAATAGTCCTGTATTTCCATATCCTGGAACCATATACCTGGTTCTCAGAAAAAGCATAGCCCCTCCTGTCATAAGTTGGCATCTATGTGAACAATCTGTGGAGATTGTACTCTCAGAAACGGATAGCTTGCTTGAAGGGAAAAGATATAATAATTATCCATAATAAAAATTAATAATTATTACACATTAATATTATTTATAATTATTATATATGAAAACCTTTAAAGTTTTGTCAAATTAATCCTCTAAAAATAGTGTTTTATTTCAGTCAGTAAGTGACCAAAAAGGCTCATCACACCCATGCAGTGTGCTGGTGTGTGCAGCAGTAGTAATGATGGAGACTGTATAGCTGAATGTCAGTCTGTTCCTACTATGGAACTTCGTGTTCTGGCCTTTTTTCACTGCCTTCAAGTGTGAAATATGAAATTGATTAGAGATTAAAAATTAAAATGAAACTTACTGCATTCAGGTATTCAATTATAAAGACAAAAATGAATGATTATGAAGTAATTTAGAGAACTCACTGCTATAAAATCATAATTTCAGTGCTATGGAAATCACCTTGGAAGACAGGAAGTGTCCTTTTTTGAAATGAATTTGGTGTTTTTGTTTTGTTTGGGTTTTTTAATGCACATTTCTTAAAAACTTTGATTTAATTAACAGAATTGTCAATTCAAAGAAACTGATGCTCGACTGAAAACTCTGTAATTTTTACTTGGTAAAAGAAAGAAAACCACATTGAAATGTCATGTATTCTTGTTAAAAATTCTGTTAATTACTTCTTTTATCTAAGTATGATGGCTTTTTCTTTATAATGAAATTTTGTGTGTGTATATAATCTGTGTAAAAAGAATGAGCAATTGAACAGTGGACACCTTAAAAGGTAAATAAGTGTTGCTAGATAAATTTATTTTATGTAAAAGATATCTTTATGGTAACAGAGTAATTTAATTTCTTCGCAGATAATGAAACTGCTGTGTATACACTGATGCCAATGGTTATGGCTGACCAGCACAGGTAAGAGCTTCTTTAAGTTTACTTTTTCTTATTTTTTAAGGCCTGAAAAACCCAGCATGTTTGCTAAAGTTGTAGTTGCTAAAGCACCCTCAGGAGTTCTGCTGCTGAATTGCTAAGTTATCTTCTATATCTGAAGTTAGTCACTGGCTCTGTGCATCCCAACATGAGAAACCTGGTTTGGTTTATGCCATGGACCAGAGCAGGGATTTGTTCTGTTGATGCACATAGGGAAACTTGTCCTATGATAAGAACAAAAGTGTTGTTTTGTAACTGTGTCTTAGCTCTGAGTGTGTATTGATGACACAGAAGCTGTTATTCTTATTAGACATCTCAGAAAGACATGGAATAGGATTGGGCAATGAGATTGATGCTTCTGGCATTCCTCAGATAAGCAGCTGTTTCTCTGACTCAGTTGTCCTCAAAGTGCTTGGGACCTGGAGGCTGTATAATGCCAGCTAAATGGTGCTACCTTCCCAATAATTTAGTAGGGAAGCAGGTAGTAACTCTTACTGAAGAAGTAAACGCTTTTTCTAATCAAGATAAACTTTTGTTCTACTACATAATATTTTGTTGAGATCACATGCAAGAATTTTAAATTATGTGATCAACCCATTACTGGAAGTTGAAGTGTCCTATTTAAAATTTTAATCCTTTTCATTATGATTTCACATACCAGTCTTCCCTCTGAACTTTGCCTGTGTTTGGGAAAGCTGCTGGATATGTGGTTGGGGTGTCTGTGATAAGGAGAAAAATGGGAATTTATATTTTTTTCAAATTAGAATGCTTTTTTTTTGTATTTGTAAAGAAGTGGTTTGACTGTCTGATCTAATTTTTACTAGTTTACTTTTGAAACAGTTGCCCAGTGTCACAGTTTATTTTTTATGTACAAGTAAGAAGTGAAGATGTATTGTTAATCAGCAAATACTTGAAAACTGTTCAATCTCTTAGTAACTAGTTGGAGAGAAAAGAAATAGTGACCAAGTAAGAAACAGAGTACTTGTGTACAACTTACAGTATAAAGTTTGCTTGGATACTGTGAACTATTTTTTAAACTAGAAAATTTTCGTTCTGTTTGCAGGTCTGTCTCAGAGCTGCTGTCAAATTCAAAATTTGATGTGAATTATGCCTTTGGACGTGTGAAGAGAAGTTTGCTTCATATTGCAGCAAAGTAAGACTTACTTGAGTCCAGTCCAGAAGTTAACAAATCTAAGGCTCCAATGTAAGCTGGAAAACTCTGTAGTATCAGTTCACATTTTGTTTTTACACTCCTTTTTGTATTTAGTTTTTTCTTCTACAATATGCCTGCTGCATTGAGAGGACAGATGTTAGGTGTGGTGTCAAATGGCTTTCCAAATTCTAGTCAAGGAAGTCTTGCTAGATACTTTTTTACCTTTCTGTGAAATCTCAAGTGTCTGAAAAAATGCAGCCATGATGTGCATTTAGGTGCTGATTATTTTTGAGGTATTCTAAAACAGTGGGAAGCACCTGGATGTTTGTTGGGAAGCAGCTGTTCCAGAGTACTTCGTGTGACCATGACTGAAGGGAATATAACTTGGGCACTTGCTTCTAATAAGTTTTGTATCCTGGATAGAGGGCTTAAGTGCAAATTTTGTATCCTTGATCTAGATTATTTATTATTTATACAGCTCTTCATTGGGGATAACTCTATGCCAAGAAAAAGGTTAAAATGACTTGAACAGAAATGAACCAGATAGTTTTTGACATGACCTTTCAGAAAACTAAACTTTGAACTAATGAATGAATGCTCTATATTTGGCCCCCCTTTTAAATATCTTGAAAGTTCTTATGTTTAAACTGTTAAAAAAAAGGCAAAAATAAAAGGAATAGTAATAGTATTGCATACAGATAACAGGTATTTTGTCACAATAAAAGTAGAAATTCCAGCGTCCTAAGCAGCCTGTTTTAGAAATACCTGTTTCCTGAATATTTCATCTCAGAATTACATACTGCTTACATAAAATTTATTTAAGGAAGTACTTAAAAAATTGCATGCAAATTTTTAGCATATACCTTAGAAGTATATTTGAACATATACTTTATTGATTCTAAAATACAAGAAATTGTGTTATACTTAATTTCTGAATTGTCTTTTATTTTGACTAATTGTTGGGTCACAAGGGGGTCATCAAGCTACTGGTTTCACAACATGTTGTACAATTAGTCTTCAGTTTCTTTGGGTTATTGTCTAGTGCTTCTGACATTGGGATTATTTGTAACAATGGATTAGCTAACTTCTGGTCCTAACAGATACAAAAATACTCTCTTTATCCTTTCAATCAGCTCCTCCTCCTGAAGAGTTCAGGAGCAGGATAAACATATAATGCAGAGTTTCTGTCTTCTCAGTGACACTGGTTATCCTGAAGAGCTGCTATATTATGTAAAGTAAAAGAGAGTTCAAGATTAATGGCAAAGTAGTATTTGTTTCAGAGTTTTAGAATTTTTCTGATATTCAAGCTTTTAAACATAACTTCTAGACACTGAAGCGCAACAAACCCCGAAATATTTAGAATTGTTATTTAATAGAAAATTTAGTCCTGTTAATAGATTAAAGATGAGGGAGGTGAGAGGAAATAGTAAGCAAAACTTGTTAAACAGTTTATAGGTTAAAGAATTACCAGTCTTAAAGATTCACTGTTGGGTTTTGAAGTCATTAAGATCACGTAGAAGACTGCCGTCTGTTCATTGCTACAAGGTAGAATTGGTCAGTTCTCTTTAAGTGACTTTCCTTTAGCTTTGTGTAACTTGAACTATGAAGGTGTAAAACAATTACTATGTAAAGATGTTCTACTGAGTGTAATCTGTATGTAGCATTGCTGTTGTCTTTATACCAATACAGATTTGGTTTGTAAATATCCCTGTTACAGTTTTTCTCTTTCTTATTTTGTTCTTAGCTGTGGATCAGTTGAATGCCTTGTTCTATTATTAAAAAAAGGAGCAAATCCAAACTATCAGGACATTTCAGGATGTACTCCTCTCCATTTAGCAGCAAGGAATGGGTAAGAAAAAGGTTCTTAAAATGCTTAAATTCTTAAATTTTGTTCGTAATGCACTTGAGCTGGCATGTTCTGTAATATTTTTGCATGATTCAGAAAAAACCTTCTTTGGTTTTCATATTTGAAAATAGAGAACATGGAAGTTAAAATCCATGCTTCAAATATGCATACAATTTTTTTTATAAATAGTAAGTCTTATCTGAAGTACCAATTTCAGTGCCAGTCATTTTAGTGTTTTCTGTTAAGCAGGGACATAATGATTCTTACAACAGTGGTTGAACAAGGGATACATTCCACGTAGCTGAGTAAGAAAAGGTTTTGGAGGGCTTGGAGGGGTTCAGAGACTTTAGATTCTCAGATAGTGTCTCCAAGGAAATTTTTACTACAAGAAAAGGAATAAAAAGTTGGCCTGCACAATATTAGGAGAGGGGGAGAAAAAAAACCTCAAACCAGTAAGCAGGTACCTTTTTAAGATCTAATTTCTTGAATTGTAATATGTGAAAACGTGCAGCTGTAAAGGTAATGTTGTCTTTTTCTTTTTAGAGCAGTATTTGTTACAATAACTGAATTATATCACAGCTGGTACTTCACATGAGGAGGAGATAGTATTTAGTGGCTTCTAGATATGTGTGAGGGCTATTTGTAGGAGAGGAAAGAGGCAGCCAAGTGGTACATGGCAAAATGCAGAAATACACACAGGAGACAGTTATGTAGAAATGAGGTATAAGAAAGATGTGAGAGGTAAATAAAAAGGAAAAGTAAGAATAAGTGCTGAAGGGTAAAGCACTTAGAGCATTAAAGAACGTTAAAAGACCAAACAAAACATGAATTAGGAACAAATATCTCTACTTTCATTAAGACAGTAATTGTACTTGCCAAAGATTTCCATAGTGTTACAATGACTGTCTCATTAAGTAATGATTTAGTGGTAAACATGTTCACTGAAGTGTATAGATGATGGTGAACTTCATGGCCTTCTGTTAGCTGAAGCCTGGCTTTTTGTCTTGAAAGTATAGCTCATGCAGTTAGAGTAGTGGTTAAGTGCTTCTGCACTTTCCATGAAAACAGCTGTGATTTTAGTCCTGTGCTGTTGCTTGCTACTCTTGCATGAGATAAATAGTATAAATAGTCTCCGGTGTGATGATCACTTCTCTTTTTCACATGCTCAGTACTGTGCTCCTTATAAAGTGAAACTACCTGCTATACTTTGCTCAGTGATGAATTAGAGTGACTGGAGCTCTAAGAAGATACTTAGTCTTTGTAAGTGATTTTCCCTGACTGGATTTTAATGTATTCTTTTGTTTATAGCCAGAAGAAATGTATGAGCAAGCTTCTGGAATACAGTGCAGATGTCAACATTTGTAATAATGAAGGCTTGACAGCTGTAAGTGCTATTGATTATCATGATATTCAATACAGTGCAGATGTCAACATTTGTAATAATGAAGGCTTGACAGCTGTAAGTGCTATTGATTATCATGATATTCTTAAAATGGATGAAGAATTTGGAGATTCTCAGTTTTTAAGCTTTTGCCATCTTACATGTAAAACAAAACTGCTGTGTGTCCAGTGCTATCAAGAATCAAAAGATGTGATCAAAATACTTAAGCATATGATAATATTGTTCAAAGCTTCTCTTAATATTATTCAAAGCTTCTCTTTGTGAAAATGTTGACAATAATACAGTCAGGTTTAAAATAATTTTTTGAAATACGTGTATCATTGCCAAAGAAAACGTGTGTATCATCATTTTGTACTTAGATCCATTGGTTGGCTGTCAATGGACGAACAGAATTGCTGCATGACCTTGTTCAGCATGTCAGTAATGTAGATGTTGAAGATGCTATGGGACAGACAGCCCTTCATGTAGCTTGTCAAAATGGACACAAGACAGTAAGTTTCTAAACTGTATGAACACAGTGGGTTTTTGAAGAACTTGGTAATACTTCAAAGTTGTGGGTTTTTTATAAACTTCAGACTAGTAATGCACATGATAATGGTTAGAAGTTGAAGAATGCTGTTGCGTGTCTTAGTATCGACTGCATATGCTTCCATGGGAACAACTTACTTATTCTTGTGGAGGTGATTGAGCTCAGTGTTTATGGGTGTTTGGGTGACTTACTGTATACTGTTCAGCTGTTCTGTAGTATTGTGATTGGCTTGTTGATAGCAAGTTTTTATGTAGTGTTAAATATTTGGAAATGTTTTTCCTTTCTTTTCAGAATGTGTTTAATTCATAATTGTGCCAGCTATTATATGATATTGAAATCTGAAATGATACTAATTTACTGTGAGTAAAAAATGAACACAGGGTTGGATCAGTTATATTTTTAACACTAGAACTAAAAAAGTTCAAATAAACTCTTCTATTGTTGATCTGTGTGAGTAATTTTTATGTCTGGCCTTGCATTAGGACTGACTATTTATAGAGTGCAGGTCTGGATGCTTTACTTGAACTGCATTAGAGCCCTACAGAGTTTTACAGGTCGTCTCCAGAACTATTTACTGCTAAAAAAAAAAAAATTATAATTTTACCCAGATTCTTTTGGTTGTCATTGTCAGTGCTGGATTTTTGAAGACCAAATTCTGAGAAACTGTTACCTATAGACTTGGCAAATTTATGTCACTGAAATGTAACAAAAGTTGTTTGAGGGTCTGCTCAGTGTTTTCATATTTTAGAATTTGCGTACCTATTTATTCTAGTCTGGTTCGAGTTTGAAACTTCAGCCTGTGGTACGGCTGTATATGGCTGTCAATAACTTGAGGTTTTCTTCTCTAAAGGGTGTCACTTTTATTTTTAGATGGCTTGTA
Organism: Atrichornis clamosus; assembly: GCA_013400975.1. Classification (NCBI taxonomy): domain Eukaryota; kingdom Metazoa; phylum Chordata; class Aves; order Passeriformes; family Menuridae; genus Atrichornis; species Atrichornis clamosus. Next base: position 47,757 of record WBMZ01003488.1, on the reverse strand, counting down.
GCTCCAGGAATCATTGGGATTAGCTGAAGTTCACTAAAAGATACTATTATTAAAGTGGGAAGTTCAAAGGAAGCTTTATGAGCTCTGATAGCCACGATTTTCCATTTAACATTTAGGAGTTTTGGTCTTGAGATTCATTACAGAAAATGAAATCCTTCAGTGTAATTAGGCATGCACGACACTAAATAGTTGCAAGCCAATAGAGTTTTCCATTGCTGTTTTTCTAATGCTGGTGTTTTCTTCTCTTCTAGACAGTGCAGTGTTTGCTGGACAGTGGTGCAGATATAAACAGGCCGAATGTTTCTGGGGCAACTCCGCTTTATTTTGCTTGCAGGTTATATATTCCTAACTTTTGAAAACTGTGCTAAAAGTGAAATAGTTTTTTTCCCTTTTGCAATAACAATGACTAGAAAGCACAAAATCTAGGAGTTATAAAAGCTGACTGGTATTTAATCTTGCCTTGTTTTTGAATGTAGTTTGGTGTCTTATCTAAATACTTAACTCTCTAGCAGACATGTTAGACACACAGCTGTGGATGTTCTAGCATGAATCATAAATCAATGACTGCTGAACTATTTTCTGAAAAAAATGAATTCTGCCAACTTATATTATTTTGAGTACACTAAAAATGGAGCCTTTTATAAGGCAAGTTTGGCTATTCCTTAATGTACATTATGGTCTTACTGTGTACATGAAATGTGCACGTATGCCTTAAAGTTACAGTGTTGAACTAAAATTACGTTGTTACTTTGATCAGTTCTGTTTTCTTCAGAGTTTAGTTTTATTTCAAAATTAATCACTTTTGATAAATGACGTTTTGTTTTACTTAGAGCATTTCTGTGGTTTGGTAGAACATTTACAACTTTTGCAATCCCTGTGCTTTGGTTATAGGTTAAATAGTTCACATAAGATTAACTATTAATATACACAAATAGAGAAATGGACTGACCTGCTGGCCTGCTAAGAGTTATGTTCTGGAAACCGTGGTCTTGAAGATAGTGTATGTTGACTCTGGGCAGTTGAGAAGAAGGGAAGTGGAGAATAAATAGCTGCTAGCCTTGGTGCTTGATTTGGGGATGGGTATTTGCACCCACTTTAAAAGAAGTAAGCAGCTTGTCTCAGCTTGGAGGTTCTTCATAAGAAGGGAATGTTGCAAGTACAGTGGTGATATTATTTAGAAATTAACAACTGGAGCAGCTGGCAGGGTAGAATGAACAAGCGTGTGTACTACGGTGAATCTGGGAAGAAAGGTTATAGGTCCCTGATGATGGGGAGGGCAGGATGTTGTAGCAGTGGCTGGTGATAGCTGGGGAAAGGGTGTCAGTATTCAAAGTCTGAGTCTGAAACACCTGTTTTGTCAATGTGTTGTGTTATGTACTTAGTCTAGAGAATGACAGTGAAGATGCTGCAGGTAGGCCATTAGTCTTAGCTCCTTCCTGACCCTGAATATTTGTTTGCATTGGGACAAAGTCTGGTACATTAGATTAGCCTGTTGGTTTCCTGCGCTGGAAGGAGTGATGAGAACTCCTTTGGGAGCTATTGAGAGATGAGTGGAGCTACCTTTTGCCCCTCAGCTGTCAATTGCCACTTGTCTTTCGCCCTTTCTAAACTGATAGGCTCTGCCTGTCAGGCTGAGGATGCAGGCAGCCTTAGTATGTTCCAGGCAAACACTCGTTTGTGTTAAGGGTGTACTGCAAACCAGCTTGAGATATAAAACTTCACTGAAAAAACTTCCATCTGTAACCTCAGTTGCTATGTGTTGTATCAGTCTTTCATTTCACCCTTTAGATGCTTCTGCATTATCTCTGTCAGTATATGCACTAAATACCCGTGAAGGCAATAGTCAAGTAGTCTTTCAGTGTGTTTTTAATGAAGTAAATAATCTGATCACTGGTACCCAATTTCTCATTTTTTTCAGAAGAAAGGCTCTGGGAAAGTGTTGAGAGGTATAAATAATCTTTGGTTTTACTGTTTTTTAGGCGATGCTGGCAGGTTTGAATAGCTGTTTGTGAAATTTTCAACTTAAGGGAACTAAGTGTCCTATACAACCTATATTAGTGAGTAGACTGTGAAATAGACTTTGAAAGCAAAAGTAAAACTCATCACTTTTAAAGGCCAGGCAAGACATTTATATGTACTAGTTAAAAGAAATTAGAGCTGTTTGAGTGATATGTTGAACTCTTGTGCAAAAAAACTTACCAGTAAAAAAATCTTACTAATGTTTTATTGATGGTTAAAGCACAATTAGATTATTTTTTTCCCCCAAATCTGGAAGAAGTGAGCAAAGAACTCAGTGAAGAGATCTTTCTCTGTGAAGTAAATTAGGGTGTGAATTGAGAAAGAGCTCTCTTTATGCAGGAAATGCAGCTCATAGTTATTTATGAGGCTAGGCTAAGATGAATCATTTCTGAAAGAGGGTGGCTCTGGCTTGATAAATGGGCCTTACCTAATTTTGCACTGTTCTTTTGCAGTAACTGTTTTCTTTAGCTTATGTTGGTTTTGTTTGTTAGATTCAATAAAGACAGATTTATGACTCATAATAGAGCATAAATACTGTATTAACTGTCTGTCTTCTCTTCTTTTGAATAGCCATGGTCAGAGAGACACTGCACAAATTCTTTTGATGAGAGGAGCCAAATATTTACCAGACAAGAACGGTGTTACTCCATTGGATCTCTGTGTACAGGTATTAAGTTAGCAACACTTCTGTGAGCTTCTGTGACTTACTAGATTATCACCTGATCAGTGTTACCATTTTTATTTTTAAGGTTTCTGAAAGATTGTAGTCCTTAGGTGAAACAAATGCAAAAATAATTTTTTTGTTATTAAATTGATTCTACTTGCAGGTTAATAATTTCTACCCTTTGTATAAGTCTAATGCAAGAATTGACATCATGAGAAAGAGTTTACACAGCTCCATTTGAATAGAAAGTTTGTGAATCCTTGGTATAATGATAATAGACAATTTAGATGCTTAACTGTTAAAAAGTAAGAGGCAAAGGCATGCAGAAAGGAGTGATTTTTTTTTAACCTCAAATAATAGATTTTCTTTTGTCTTTAAGAGATACTTCTAATAAAACAATCCAAACTTACATGGTGTTGACTCTTACTTTTCAAAGGTATTTCTATATCTGGATGAGGAACAAAAGTTTTACATCTTTTTGACTAATGTAGCATTTTCAACTGCACAACAGTCTTTCCTGTTTGTTACCAAACACTGCTTGTACTGCCTGCTAAAGTGACTTTTCTTGATTTGTGAACACTTAACACTTTTTTCTGTAGGATTAGTTGAAGGTCAGTGTGTAAATAACATGAATGAATGGAAGCTTTTGAACCTTGCTAGTAATCAGACTAGAAATCTGAACTGAAAACTGAAAAACCAAATCACTGGACCAAGTAGACATCACACTACCTTGGTGCATGTCATTAGTTTGTCAGGATAAAGTTGAAATTTTTAAACTTTTTTTTTTGTATTTCCAGTTTATTTCAACCTCAAGTTACTTAATTTCTAAGGATTCCTCATGTGCCTAAGGCTTGCAGTTGAAATAGTTGTGTATATTGTGCTAGAGTCCTGTCTCCAATACCCATGGGATATTTTTTGAATGTTTAACTCTGAAAGATTTATTTCACAGACTATCTGTGGAACACCTTGATCAAGTTAGGTTACTTACAGTATTTCTTTTTGGATATAAGAAACCGTAGTAAGTCCTCAGGTGTGGTCACTGAGAAGTGCCAGATTACTATACTATCTCACTACAAGTTGATTGTGAAACTCAGATTTTTCTTTGTTATGGCAAAATGACTTAACGATTACCATAAACCCACATGAAGTCCGCTCAGTTCCAAAGTTTTCTGCAGCCATGGACCTGTAAGACAGTATATGGCAGGGGAGGTTTAGATTAAATGTTAGGAAAAATTCCTCCTTGTAAAGAGTTGTAAAGCATTGGAGAAGACTGCCCAGGGAAGTGGTGGAGTCACCCTTCCTGAAAGTGTTCAAAAAATTGCAGATACAGCACGTGAGGACATGGTTTAGTGGCATATAGAGGGGTGGTGCTAGATTGATGGTTGAATTTAATGATCTTAAAGGTATTTTCCAATGTCAATGATTCTGTGATTCTGTATCAGTGTATACTTAATGGTACAGTTCTTCCTTTTTATGATTAGTGTTTTGGGTTTCTCCTTCAGTCTCTAATTTTGCAATCCCTAAAATAAAATTCTGTTAAACATAAAAACATAAACATTCTGTTAACTTTTTTTAGGTGTGAGTAGTGACACCTGGTGTTTGTTGCTTTGTAGTGATGATCTTACTGTGAGATCATGTAGTGTACCAGTTCATAATGCCAAGTAAAAAAAGGAGAAAATAATACATATTCTTTCTTTTTATATCAAAGGTTTTATTCTATGCTTACAGGTTTGTTTTTCAGAGTAGATATATGTTTTTAGAAAACTGAAATTATAGATTCATATACTTCTTGCCAACATTACCTTGACCTTGAAGATTTGACTTTCATTAATTCTTATAGATTCTGTGTGGGTTTAATACTTAATTTCTTGATATCAGAAAAAATTAAATTAATCTTTTTAATGTATGGTTATCACTGAGGTAATGTCTACTGTCATCCAAAGAGGAGTCCCTGGAGTTGCAGCATTTAATACATTATATGGTCATCTGTCCAATGTAGAAGTTGATGCATGTTCAGGTGTTAGGTGTCTGCCTAAAAATGCAGCTGTGTTAAATGAGATTTGATACAAATAAACCACAAAATCAAGTTCTGTTCTTTCCAGAAAACATTTTTTCTCAGAAGTGTGTGAAGTTAGTCTAAGGCACAGGTGGAATCATATTTGTATATTGATACTGAAGTTAAATAACCCTGTTTTGGGTGTATCCTGTTTCTTCCTGTAATAAATCGGATTTGTGCCTTATGAACCTTTAGAAAATGTTTGTTTTGAAGGATTAGATTCTGGGTATAATTAGGTAGACATGTCAGCAAGGGGAAGAGAAGTGAAATACTGCACTGTTTTTAATCTCTGGAAATTGTTGGCTGAAGTGTTGTTCAGCTGTAACTTTGGTAAGTAAGAAAATGTTTCAAAAGACGGAAAAAAAGGAATGAATATATGTGAGCCAGTATACTGAAAAAAAATTTGATTCTGTCTTCTCCCAAAAGTTTTGGGATATCTAACTTTGCTGCATTATTGAATTTCAGTTTATTTTAGAATAGCATTTCTCCATTCAGCATTTAAAAAAATACTGTAACCCTCACTAGATGTTATTGCCTATAATGGTCTAACTCTCAATTCTGATATTTCTTTTAATTGAAATGTTTTTTGAACTATTGCTTTTTAGGGTGGTTATGGAGAGACTTGTGAAGTCTTAATACAGTACCATCCTCGCCTTTTCCAGACAATAATTCAAATGACACAGAATGAAGATCTACGGGAAAACATGGTAATCCAGTATTACATGTTTCGATGCTAAAACATGCAGGGATCTGTCTGTGTGTGGTGGAGATCTGAGTGCTTAATATGGGTGTTTTTGTTAGAAGACACACCCAGCAATTGACTGTCAGTGCCACAGTGGTTGATGACTGCATATCTTTCTTTCCCCATGGAAAATGTAGTCTTCACTACATAATTTAAAACATAGGGATTTGCAATTAAACATAGGATCTGTTTTCATTTAATGTTCTAACTTTGCATATTTGGCAAAGTGACCTAGACAGTTGAAAGAGCAGCCTTGTTGCAAACTTCAATACAAAGGTGCTGGTAGAGCATTTTAGAGCATTCTGTATATACAACTGCTTTGTGTAACAGGGCCTTTTATTTTCCTTCATTTAGTCATTATCTGCAGACATCCATTCTAGGATGTGTCTTGAGGCTGAATCATCTAGAATTAACTTAAAAGTTTGTAGTATGAGCACTTACCTGTATGAAGTTGCCTTGTACAATTCGAGTGTAAAAGGTTGCAGCCACAATTTCATTTGATTTTTATTTCTGTAGATAATACTACTCTGTTTCTTTCTTAGTGGTTCTCCTATACCTTGATCTTTTCTTATTGTGGTGTAGTACAATCTAATACAAAAAACAAGGAAAAAATTCTTGCTTCTGGATTGTGCAGGGAGAAGGAAGCATGGATTGCCTTTTTCCTCTTCCAGATCTACCTAGCTGTGGGTTTTTAATACATTATTTGTTTGAAAATGACTGCAGAGACTCTTACTGACTGTAAATAAAAGAAAAAATAGATTTAGTAAGGTGTTGGCTGCCAGTTCACTGAATGTAGTTTACTAGATTCCTGACATTTTCATTTTCTCTGTAACTCCTTTGCTTCCACTGTATGACTGAGGATTTCTAAGTCTGTACAGAAACAGTGTTTAAATTTCTGAGACAGACTTGAGTTTTACAGAGTGAAATGACAGAGGTGAGAATTCTCAAAGTGTACGTTAGATGCATGGGGAGATGCAGTAGATTATTTAAATTAAAAGAGAAAGTAAAAGAACTAAAACACCGTGACAAAAAGACCTTTGTATTGTAGAGGTGAAGGCAGTAAGCGAGAAAAATGAATTTTTTATCTGTCTGAGTAATGTTGGAGGTGTGTGCAAAACTAGAGATCTTAATGAGAGGGTATGCAAATTGTATTAGATAATACATGGTATAGTTCTGTTTCATTGCCGAAATGGAATCATACTTTGAAAATGATTTTGTATGGCCAAATTTGAGCTGTTCTGCTCAAAGTCTTGGATTATGACCAGTTTATATTACCTGGAAATGATGACGTAAGGAAACTAGGTGTATGTTAGAAGTCAGGACTCGTATTTTAAATGTCATAAGTTGTGCTTATGAATTAATAATACAGGGTTAAACATTCAGTGTTTGTAGCATTCTGTAATGTTAAATATCCTGTAGTACATGCATCAACACTAGAATGTGTACCTTTTCTGTAATCTTTGTAAATCGTGAGGTTAGATTAGGTATTGTACAATATAGAGGTACATTTTTATTGCTGGATATTAATACTTGGGTGATAATGTTCTAAATAATTGATAAATTATTGTTGATCTGATGCAATTCCTTTTGTTGTAATCCTTCAGTTGCGACAAGTTCTGGAACACTTGTCTCAGCAGAGTGAAAATCAGTATCTTAAAATCCTCACAAGTCTTGCTGAAGTTGCTACAACAAATGGTCACAAACTGCTTAGGTAAGTGTGAGGTCACAAGCTGATAAACTACCTGGTAGTTAGTGCTACTTAATAGTTTTAGTAGTCTATCTGATGCTCAGTGCGTGCTGGAGTAAATGGGTCTCAAATCTGATTTATATGAAAATGCCTGTTCAGATCACCATCTTCAGAAAGACTTCAAGAGAGAAAGTTCGTGTCCTTATATCTAGAAGCTTGAGTTGCAGAGAAGTGTATTTTTTGTTTGGTTTTGTTTAGTTATATCAGCCCTAGGAAGGGGAAGCTTTTTAGACAACTATCAAATCATTCTTTTTTTTTTTTTTCACCCTTCTCACTTTTTCTTACCTTCCACATTTCTACTTTTTTTACATGCTTCCCTAGTATGCTTGAGAAGAGTTTCATTTCTTCAGACACTTGTTACATGTTTGCTGGCTCTGGATGCTTTCCATGGCTAGTAATCTATATGAGATAAAAAATGCAATATACCAGTGTGCTATCTCAGCAGCACAAGCAGCAGTTACTTGGGGAGACACATAAAATAGGCAAGTATATTTACCTGGTATGCTTTCCTAGTTTTTATGGCATCTCTTTGAGGGAGTTTGTGCAAAACACCTTGTCTGTAATTTGTTGGAACGCCAGTAACATTTTACTGTTTTCAAAAGCTAACAGATTTGGTCTAACTTTTATGCCTTAGTACAAGCTAAGAAAATCTTTACTAAAGAGACCAAGAGTCTGAAAGCCTAAGTGAAGTTCCTTGCTAACATGTTTTGAATGGCAGTTTGGAAAAGAGAAGTTGAAGAGTGTTCTGTAACCAGAGAAACCTGTCAGCATAGGTTGCAGAGGAATATGACTTGGAAAGCTTCTTTTTAACTGGGACTGGGGTGTGAGGACAGTTAGTTTCCAGCAGTTAGATGGAAAAGAAATAGTGTATTTTTGTTTCTAGGTGCCTTTTTTTTTCTTCCCCATCAGTCATGTTACATTTGAAAGGAGCTTGTAGATAGCAGGTCAGAACTCCTAGATGATGCTAGGAATTTCATTGCATCATTAATCAGTCTTATTCTGATGAGTATGTTAAGATCAGGTTCTTAATATTTTAGAGAAAGAGATGCCTCTGCCCGAATTACGGTGCAAAGGAGACCATATGCTTAAGTCAATAGTATGGGTTTTATTTGACAGTAAATGAGAGAGAGAGAGAGAGAGAGAGAGACAGTGAAAGACATAGAAAGTGGTGGGGGGACAGAAAGAGAGTTAAACAAGAGAGAGAAAATACCACCACTCCATGGATTCCAACGATGTCCTGTTGATCCTCTCCATCAGGTGTTCTTGGTGGTGAGGGTCCCCCCCGAAGCACAGAATCCGATGGGTTAATGCAGGCTCAGGCTGGTGGCAGTGTCCAGGCACGTCCCCTGGAGGGGGGCAAGTTTGCCATTGTCTCCTGCAGCAGACTTTGGATCTGTTGCATCACATGCAGCCTTGTGGTGCAAGGCCCCAGGAATGAGTCCGGGGAGCACTTCAGGGGGTCTCTGATGGATTAAGACACCCCCTGAGCTGCTTCTCACGTGAATGTCCCATGGTCGTGGCCTTCCTGGGGTTGGGGGTTCCACAGCCAGTTTGCACAGGGGAGGATGGGTTCCCTGCCCCTGAGCAGAGGTTACCACACACCCAA
>WBMZ01003488.1:0-38733 GCA_013400975.1 Atrichornis clamosus | reverse complement strand
CAGCCTTGTTTGCTTCTCCCCAGCCCTGAGATGACTGAAGAATAGGTTTCCCTTTATCTAATCACAGCTGTTTAATTCTCAGTCCAAAGTCCCAGTCAAGTATCTTCAAGGGAGGCTTCTTTAGAGGCTTCTTCATAATGAACAAAACTTTATATCAATGTTTGAGGCATGAACTATTTCAGTCTCTGACAGGGTATTCACTTTGATGAACTAATATAAAAGTCTTAAACCCTTTAAATGTTTGGGGTTAAAGTATATAGACATACTAATGGCATTTTGTTGCTGCAAAGATAACTTTTTGAAGAATTTCAGCTATTTCTGAGCTTCAATGTGTACCAGCTCAACTTGTAACACATTTCTTTTTGTCTCCAGACTTCCTTAGATACAACAGAAGTCCCACAAATAAATTGTGATAAAGTGTAAAATCACTGTGCAGGAAAGGGTTTCAAACTTGCTCTGTATAGGGATGTTACTGAAAGTTGTGGTAGGTTAATTACATCATATGAGATAGTATTTGTTTCTGTTTCAGTATCTTCAGAGGTAAATTAAACTGAATGTTGGTTAGATTTATTCCTCTGTATTGAGCAATCTCCCTCAGCATGCTGTAGAAACAGTATCTATGTGCCTGTACTGTCTTTGAATTTGAGCTGTTGTGTTTGGGTGGACTAGTGGAGGCTGAAGACAGGATGGAAGTGTTGCATTGGATGAGGACTCATTTCTAGAGATACTAGTACCTGGAGTGTCCTGTGGACCCTTACTGGCCCACTTCTCTGTGGTACCTTGCACTATGTCACAAGAGAAATGTGATAGAAAAAGAAAATAATTCCAAGACACAGTTTCACAAAAACTGTGTCTCTGTTCTCTCCAGTTCTGTTTCCTGTCAGAAGCAGAGAGTTTCTACTTCAAGAAATATTTCTCAGTTGTTTTGTTATAAACAAAACAAGGATTAAGGTCGTGCTTGGTGAATATAGATACTCTGAGCTTGGGCCTCTTTCCTCTCCTTCCAACAAAAGTATGTAAAATGTTCTCTGTACATGAAAACCTCCATAATGATATTCTTGCATGGCTGAACTAATATCACCTCTTTTAGTTTTCTGGGTGCTAACGCATAGCCTGTTGCTTTTGGGTTTGTCTGTTGTTTAGTTCAAAGGTATCTAAAGTTGTTTTTTGTAATCCTTCTAGCAAGTAGCCAGAAGTGCCACTAAGCTTCTGCCTGAAGACTTCTTCCTTGAGTACGGGCAAGCACCCTGTTTCAGTTAGAATTATCTTCATCATGTATTTCCTTTTCCCAGGAAATTATTGAAGTGTGACATGATTGGTCTTGCTGGTGCAGGTTAGGCCTAGCTGAATGTTTACAAACGCACCAGTAGAAGTTTCAGTAAACTATTAAAAGCACTTTGAGGTTTTTTCTAGATATGTGGGTCCTCATTCTGGAGACCAGGAGATTTAAATGGGATTTCACTAGAAAGACACCACTTTAAATGGGATTTCTCTAGAAAAACACAGCTGTTGAGACATGATAAACCTAAGTTGAAATGTTAGTAGGGTTTTTTTCTTCATTTTTTCAATAGTTAAGCCAACTTCTTGAGTTAGCTTCTTACATTCATAGATTCTTTTGATATATAAGCCAAGATTTTGCAAATGCTAATTTTTAACTGTGATCAGAGCTTCTGGTAATACAATTACAGACTGCTAGCCAGGAGATTTTCTTTACCTGGTTAAAAGCCTAATATTCCTAGTGTAGCACTGTTTACTCTTTGTGTTCCTTTCTTATATTGATTTACTGAAAACTTACCTGGTTAAAGTATAAATTGTGACAAGAAAGTCATACTGCGTATGTTAGTTTGGTAAAATTCTTCGTACTTTGCTTTTTAAAGTTAACAAGTGACTGAAGTTATTAAAATGTGCTGAAAACAAATAGGTATTTTGTTTTTACTGAATACATAGGGTAAATGAGATCATAATAAAGCTACTCTAGATGTTGCAAGTAGCTATGTTTCAGGTTTGTGAATTAACAGATTATTAATTGCAACAGACGTTTGCAGCAATTTATAAGATGTCCGTTTTATGGTGTTTACTGCTCTTATGGCTAGAAAGCATGCTTTTAAGTTGCAAGTATTTTAAGGATAGAATTGAATATGTGCTCAGTTCTTTAATATTTATAAGTTAGTAGGTTTTGATAGAAAAAAACTAATTTCTTGCAGTTTGTTATGCATTCAAGACAGAATTCTTACTACTTGTTTAAGAAAGAAAACCAAGTTGAGTTTGGTGGAGGATGTTCTGCTCGTGCATAGTCACAAATGTCTCATATTCTGCACTATTTTGGTACAGAGTTCAGTGTTGACCCGTTCAATTAAAACTTCTAGTATATTTATTGGATAAATAAATAACATAGTAGTGGTTTTGTTTAGTATCTTTTAGATGATGTTTTTCTTGAGTAGAAATAGTGGCATCCTTACCATTGTGATACCTTGTCTGATTAAGGTAGTTAATTGGCATTTAGAATGATAGCTGGTGAGGATAACTGTGGCAGCATTTCTGCTTAGTCAGTGTGCTTTTACCAGGGGATGCTCTCTTTTCTGGGTTGAAAAACATTTACTGTTCTTAGTTCTGGTTAAAATTACATGTACATGTTAATAAAATTTTAATGCTTATATATGACTTTTGGGGCTGGTGCAGGAAATGAAAGTTAAATTTCACTAGGGTTTGAAGCTTGGGGGTTTTTTTTCAACATGTGTATCAGACCCTATTGCTAAGGATCAGATTGGTTACTCCTTGATATACTAAATCGTTTCATCTAGGAAAAGAAACTTAAACATTCCATTTTTTTTCCCCAGCTTGTCAAGTAATTATGAAGCTCAAATGAAGAGTCTCTTAAGGATCGTGAGGATATTTTGCCATGTCTTTCGCATTGGCCCATCCTCTCCCAGTAATGGAAATGACATGGGCTACAATGGAAATAAAACTCCAAGAAGTCAGGTGTTCAAGGTCAGAAAAGTATATGATGTTGTTAGGAAGATAGACGTTAAAGAGATGAATTTCACAAAGCATGCATTCATTAATCAGACATCTCATGAACAGGAAGTAAGTTTGGTTGATGTCCCTACCCCTTCTTAAGTTAAGCCTACCTCTTTCCTTCTTCTGTATTATTTTTTCCCACTTAATTCATTTAACCACTGATGCACATCTCACCTTATGATTTTATAGATTATTAGACATTGAAAGTTTAGTTACCCAGCTGATTTTGTTAAATTTTGTTTTTTATTTCTGTTAAGAGTGTAGTAATATCAAAATACAGTAATATTAAGATAATAGATCATATTAATGTAATATCAAAAAGATATTTGGAGAGTCACTGGGAGTTCTTATCAATAAACTTCATCCTGCTTCACAAGACAGATGGAAACAATTGAATTCTTGATCTGTTTTTTGGTTTCACTATGATCATGAAGCCTTTTCCCAGGTTGTTTTTAGATTTTATTTTTAGATGCTTTGAAACATATCAGCTCAACCTGATATAACCTTGCAAGGTTTTTGATTTATAGCTACTTTCAAACACATGCTTTTGGTGCTTGCTGTTTAGAAGTTCAGTTTCTGAAGGTGTGTGGTTTTTTTAATGTTTGTTTGTTGTAGAAATTCATAGATTGCCTTTTTGTAAAGAAGTCCCAGTTTCCTGGGTGCTACTCAGTCTGCATTGGATATACAACTGCCATACTGTTCAGAACACCTAAGTGATAAGAACTGCAGGGTAATCTCTTTTTTTTTCTCCTATGTTCCTCCATACTCTTACACAGCACAGCTCATATCAACAAATTTAGACACCAGTCATTACTTGCAGATTTTCCTTAAGCTTCACATTTCTTCCATTGTGTTGTGAAAACAGTATTTTGAAATTACTGGAATTATTTGATGAGATACGTTCTTCAGGTTGTTCTAAGGGGTTTAAGACAGAGCTGTATTGATAAGATTATGAAAGATGATGCTGTTAATTCCAGTTTGTTTAGTGAAGTATCTCAATTTTTCTTTAAATTTCTTCTCTTGGAAAGAAGAAAAGTATTACATTAAAAAAAAAAGCAAGCACAAATGTTTGTTCTCCTGGGACAAAAATAATTTTAAGAACAGATTTATGTAATGAATGTAAAATTTGTGCTTGAGTCTGAAAAATACTGTGTGCAAAATGTAATATATTGTACAGTATGCAATGTAATAATTGTCCTAGGGCTAGATTAGCATGTTGTGGGTGTAACCAGAATTCTGTTTTTAAAAAACAAAACCCTACCCCAATCACAAGAATTATTTTATTAAAGCCAGCACAGCACTTACAGTTTTAATGAAAATGCTGTAAGTACACCAGATTAAATAACAAGCAGATGTTAAACACACTTCATACAAGACCTCTCTTCAGTGAGATATTCTGCTACTGTTTTCTTCTTCAAGATTTTAGTAGCTGACCTCATCTTGTGTTTTGTGCTTCCTCATAGCCCAAAAAGGGAAAAAACAAAGGTTTTCTGCTTTTCAACTCCACATAAAATTTCAGAACTCAGTATAAAGCAAGCAAAACCATTCAATTGCAATTTGCAAAGGAATTGGTGTTTCAGTGGAGTCACTTAACTGTGTGCCCAAACTACTTTGTATAATGAAAGGATTGTATTAGGCAACTGCCACAATTGTCCCAGAAAATACCAGTAATTCTTACTTGTGTGAAAACACTATGTATGTTTCTAACAAATAAGCAAGATATATACCACTGTTGCATTAGATAACAAACCAAAAATTTCATGATGATTTTAAAGTTATTACTGCAATTACTGTAATTTATTTATTTAGAAGTTTTCAAAGTGAGGCAGCCCTTCAGTAGGGCCACTGTTGTGTCCAAGGTATTTTGAAGATTGATTTAAATTTCAAACTCAAAAATATAAGACTACTGATGAGAACTTACTGTTGTTTGGGAATGGGCACACAGGTCTGGCAATGCAAAGTTAATTTACAGCTGTGGTTGGTTTAGTCTGTTCTTCCCTGAACTTACAGTGACTGGGTAGTGGGAGATTAGACACAGTGCTGAGTGAGGTGGGTGACTTTCAGTTCTCTCTTATTCCTACCTTTCCTTTTGCTTTTTTATCCTTTCTTTGAAAATGTGCTTGTGGTAGTCTCTTTCACCTTTTGGGAGAAGATGAAAAAGACCACTATATCTTTAGATTATTGCAATGATTTGGAGGCTACTTGAAGACCTGGCAGTTGTATGTCTGCATTGGTGCCAGTACTTGCATGTGGGACATGCAGGTTAGTGAAAAAATTCCTTTTCTTTTTTTTGGTTTTGTTTGAGTTTTCTTGAATGTAGGTTGTTTAACTGGTTAGTACAGACTATTAAGGAAACCACAGAGGTTTTTGCTACAAAATGGGCATTAAATATATCTTTTAAAAGTCAGCATGGAACTTAAAGATCTTAGAGATCCATGCTGCAAATTTTGGAGAGCGGTAGCTTTAATTTGGAATTTGCTGCTGATCATAAAATTCACTTGTGGGGATGAATGTTACAGGTAACTTGAATTTTGATAGAGGTTTTGTGGGGAAAAGCGAGTGTCTCAGGCAGGTGGTTCATGTCCCATTGTAAGTTGCTGAGTACTTTCCAGAGCATAAGAAAGTGATACAGGTCACCACCCACTTTGAATGCTGTGCATTTCAACAAGTGAAGGCCTCTAGATACTGTCTTTCCTTACAGTATAGGAAGTTTATCTGTTGTTCAATACTATCTTCTTTCAGCAGTAGAAATTGAAAGAGGATTGAGGGTAGCACTGGCAGGAGTTCTGTCTTGTGGTTGGGTATGTGGGGGAATGTTATCCGGCCTTTACTGCATGTTATACAGAATTGTTTACTTTCCCTCTAAATACACTCCTGTTAGGTCCAACTAGATCTTTACCTGACAACCTTTAAAGATGTACTTCTTAACTCCTTTTAAAAAGCTGGTACAAACCCGTATTTTATCCAATATAAGAAACAAAGACAAACTTTCTTCTGACTTTTCTTAATGCTTCATTAAGTTTTTCTGTATTAGTGTACTGATTTAATATATTTTGAAGAGTTATCACTGTAATCTAGCTGGGAAGGGATTGAAAATATGAGTATATCTTGATCTGAGGCTACTGAGGAATGCTACTGCTTGACAAAGTCAAGAAAATCACAGAGCTGTCAGTGCTTTACTGAAATTCCCTATATGTTATTCAGGCCTATCCAGATGTTTTAAAGTGGAAGCACTAGCTAATGATACACATTCTTGTACTGATCCTGTAAGATACAAAAGAGTCATTGAATTTTGTCTCCCAAGCTTGAAACAAGCTGCTAACTCAAATGAGATCTTCCTAGTGAGAAACTCTGAGTAGTAATTTTGGCCAGGTTTACATTTGTTACTTTTCCATGTATTGCTCTTCCAACTGCTGTTCAATGTGATTGTATATTAGGGAAACTTGCTGCAAAATTTCTGTCTAGTTGAATAAGGTTGGGAAACTCTTAACATTTTTTCCTTGTTTCAGATACTGTTCTTTTGTAGAATGGAGGTAACTTCTCTGCTGTGACAAAGTCACTTCATGGATTAGTGATCTCCTGCACCCTCTGTCTTAAAAAGCTATCTGACAGCTGGCAAAACATTTTGCTCCAGTGTTGCAGTTTGAATACGGATTTGATTACTGGTGTCTTGCTTTCTAGATGGGTAAAGAGGAAGGCCTTGCATAGCTAAATTCTTGCGTTTGGGAGGTAATGTGTGCAGCTGTAAAAGCTTGGGACTCAAATCAGACTCAGTTGTGAAATTCCAGAGAAACTTTTCCGAACTGTGAAGTATGAAAACTGAAGTTTAAGTGGAGGTCTGTGTTTAATATGAGGTTCATGGTAAGAATTGACTGAAGAATGCTGACTAGTAGTTTGGAAAAAACTTTGCTAATGGTTGGATTGAATATGTCCATATGACACTTGAAAAGATCTGGTCATGGATGCTGATACAAAATTCTGACAGTCATGGATATGGAGGTGATGGGCAATATTCAGAAGTGTTTTGTATCCTGAAGTTAGACTAGAAAGAAAGAAAATGAAAAGTTGAAGCTGCTATGCTTGACTACACTTCTAAATGAGTTTATGATTAGAAGCTGTGAAGAACTAGCTTTGTAAAAACAAATTGGGTGGAAAAGTTCTGAAAGGTGTGCTAAATCTGTGGGAAATAAAAGATAAAACACAAGGTATCAGTGGGAAGATGGTGTCTGGCAAGCTAAGCATTGAAAAGTTTGAGAGAAGAAAACTAGATTTTAGTATTCTAGTACGTAACTAACTAGTTTCTTATGGATTGCATGTTAAGAATACAGCTGCATTTTAATTCTTCTGTGTATTCAATTAAGCTTATTTTCCATTAGAAAGTTTTTTTACATTATGTTTTGTGGTAAAGGTCTGCCAGGTAGGTCTTGGAAAGAGGATAGCTTGATCCTGTATGGCAGACATTTATGTAGAAAATGTTACCTCTGCTGGAGGTATTCAGATCACCATCCAGAGAAATGTGTGGTCACTAGGAGCACAAGGATGAAGTGAGTGACATACAGAATATTGAGCAAAGCCTGCCAGTACTAGAGATCAGGCTGGCTTTCCCGCACACTCTTACTGGGAAAAAATGTAAGCATAATGGTAAATTTTTAAATGGCGAATTTTAGCAGAATTTTTTAATACACAGCTCTTACGAGAAGTAATTTATTGTGTATTGAGAGTGTGTCAACTATGAGGTGCATTGACAGTGCTCCAGATAGTGTAGACTTCTGGTACAGCATGTTGTGAGCAGCTCTTCGTTTTCAAAGGCAGCTTGAGAATATGAGAATATAATTTTTAGTATTTGCTAAGTCTTTGAATGTTTTCATTGGTGAAAACTGTCAATGCAATAGTAATATATGGAAAAAGGAATGCATTTAGAAGTTCACTCTTACTTTTGGAATCCCATGAAATACTTGAGTCAGATTATCTCCTTCTAGGATTCATAGCCCCTCACTAGACTGTAGGCTTGTGAAACAAGCCCTTAAAAACCATTAACGGAAAACACAGTCAGCCCTTGGGGGTTTTGTTATGCTCATGAAAAAAGCCACAGGTCTCATCCCTTTTTCTCCTCTGTAGTAGGTCTGCACCTCAGAGCAAATGTGTAATGATGGAATTGTGCCAGGTTTCAATTATATCGGCTTTAAGGAGGTGGTAGTGAATAAAGAATGCTTTTGTTAAAGTAAAATAGAATGTATAACTTTAAAATTTGATATGTGGTTGTGCTGATTCTTGTGTCTGTTTCATAAAGCTAGATGTTAGTGACCCTTGCTCTGAAACATCCAAGGTACTCTCAAAATGAGCTGTGTGAGCTCACATTATGCGTAAAGAACATTCTTACTAGATATGTGCATGAGCCTGAATCTCAGGTATTTCCTCTATCTCCTTGGTAGAGGAAACTTCGTTGACTAGGTCCTTAAAAAAGAACTGACACTCTCTTACTCTAGAAACTTGTTTTTCTGCTTGACTGCAGTGGTCAGGCAGTACTGTGCTGTGTAACAACCATGAAGCCAAACTCTGTTACTGTTCAATGCTATAGCTTTTTTGTAGTTCTTTCTAACTTAGTTTATCTTTCTTCCATCTGTGGCTTGATTATTTTCCTTCTATATGAAATTTTCTCTTTTTGCTGTTTGGCTACAAGTGCAGAATTTTTTACAAGTATTTGGCTCTTATCTCTAGTATGACCTCTAAAGAATCATTTAAAGCTTTAAAATGTGCATGGTATTTATTTGCCTTAAGAGGATTATCACATTATTAATATTATCTAATATCAACATATTCCTTTTTTGTCTGTTTTTTCATGTGTTTATTGCAGCCGCTGGAACTGCTCTGGCATTCCCTGGATGAATGGCTTGTTCTTATAGCCACGGAGCTGATGAAGAACAAAAGGGACTCTGCCAACATTACTTCTATTTTACTGAAGCAAAAAGGACCAGATCGTCAGGATGCTGCTCCTGCGCCTTCTTTTGCCACTGCAGGAACTGAGGGAAGAAAAGAGCTATCCACTGATGCTGTCGAGTTAAAAACATATGATGTTGCTGGGAAGCAGGAAGCTTGTGCTGATGGTCAGGATGTTATCTCCATGACAGCAAACAGGCTAAGTGCTGTCATTCAAGCCTTCTATATGTGCTGCTCCTGTCAGATGCCTCAGGGGTAAGGGGAGGATTCATTTTTGTTACCCAAACTATTACCATTTTAAAATCATACACGCTTTCTTGGAAGAATGTTGGTGCTGATCACATTGTATTAGTGATAGTCAAGGCTAAGGTGATTAATTCTTTCACTAGTTCAGTTATTTGAATACTTCTTTTTTTCCTGGCTCTAACAGTACCAAACAGCACTGCAAATTTTCCATAGTGCTGCTGCCTGTGAGTGTAGCTGTACAGGGGCAGATTCTGTATTGAATGTCTAGTGGCTCCTTGTAATCACGTAGTATGCTTGTAGGTGGTGGAATTCTGATATCTTGAAACTTAGCTGTATTTGCTGTTGGTTCTTAATGTGAAATTAACCATGAATTTAATGTGATTGTCCAACCAGAAGAACTGTAAACTCAGAAAAAAAAAAGGTGAATTTTCTTTGTGTATGAAAATGATGTCTGGGGCAAAACTGATTTGATTACATTATATATAATGAGTAGAGTTCAGTCTCAAAGTAGTGCTCACTTGGAGTCCTGTCCCAGGTTGGCAAACATAGTTTTGAGTGAAACACACAATGCAACCTAGGTAAATTTAATGTCGTTGGTGTCTGGTTAAAAAAGGAAACAAGTGTGACTACTGTAACTGAGGTCTTACTCTGTCCAAGATTGTTATGAATACTTGTGAACTTGCAAGGAAAGGATCCTTTGGCCCCCCTGAGTGGAGGATTAGGCAAGTATGATGGTATTACAACCTGCCTGAGGAATCTAGAAGCAAGGGTCCTACTACATGACAGACAACTCTTGGTTATTCCTAGTCACTATAAGGATTCTTTCTTTCTCTGCCAAACAGAGCGGAATAAAAGCTCTCAAGATGGCCGGTAATGTTTGTCTGGGGCATACTCCTCTGCGGACGTTCTGGAAGATGATTGGTTATTGACATTTTTGTCTTTCCTCTTAGTTTGTTTTTAGATCTTCCTGTTGTTGAATATTTAGTTTCATGATGGCTAGTTAAATAATATCAGTTTCCATTATTTAAAAAAAAAGCGCAACAATTTATGTAATTCAAATTCTTTTCAATTTCACTAACCAAAACCATCTTATTATTTTTGAACAGGATGACGTCACCTCGTTTTATAGAATTTGTTTGTAAACATGATGATGTCCTTAAGTGTTTTGTTAACCGGTAAGCTTCAACAAATAGGGACTTTGTAATCCACCCCTCTGTTACACCCCCCCAAATAATTCTTTTTTTTCTTCTTACTGAGTTGTATTTTTAGGTTATTGCTGTGATAGATATAGTATATGCACTTTAATGGTCCTGCCGAAATCAAGGGAGTGTAGATTAATGTTTCAGAGCTCAGACTTAAATGAACTCTTCTGCATATTTAAGTGATCTATTTGTAAGATTTGTGAACAAAATCTATTTCACAGAGCAACAGAATAATTTATTTAATGGATTATTTCCTTATATTTGTTTCAAACAAAGCTTTCCCTTTTGAGGCAGATGAAAACTTTCATTCTTCCTCAAATGTATGACGACTTAAAGGAGTCTAAGCCATCTTTGTGCAGTTGTCTGTTTCCAGAGTTTCTCTAGGACTACCAGGTTTATAACCTTGCTTCTATGTGGGGAGCTGCTTCTAATCCTCCCATGTTTAATAGATGAGGGAGTATAAGTTTTTTGGAAACAGGAGGAAAAAGTGATAAAATAGAAGAATCTGTCAAAAGTTTTCTATATGATTTAATTGCACTGTTTCTTTATGTAGACTTTTTGTATCATGACGCATTACTTTTAAATCTCTAACAGGCTTCTAACCTATTTTTCTTTCAGAAATCCCAAAATAATTTTTGATCACTTTCATTTTCTTCTTGAGTGTCCTGAACTAATGTCCAGATTTATGCATATCATAAAAGCTCAGGTAAATGTCAGGAGGTGCTTACTTACAACTTCTGTGAATATACGAAGACTGTTTTGTTTAAAAATAATATTTAAAGAAAATCCATTTGGGGAGGATGAAATGTGGCCTCTAGTGTTTCTGAATCTGGAATGTTGAAAGATCATATTAAACAGACATAGCAGCCAGATTTCTGTACTCGTAATTCTTTAAAATACATGTGTGAGTCCATTTGAGATAATCAAAGAGTTATTTCTATTTTAAAATCTATTTGTGCAGATCTAGTAGACTGAGTTTTAAAATGCTCTACTTTTCCCCTAATTGACTGTGAGACAAACCAGAGGATAAATACACCACTATTAGTTGATTTGGCCATAGTTAATTAGTGGCATCTCTTTTAGTGAAGCATCATATTGTCTTGTTATGCTTTGCTATGTTTCCTACCATTTCTTTTTGTTTCCTTGTTTTGTTTCTTTTTTTTGATTAAAATCATTAACTTTTCTTAGCTTGACATGGAACATGAATTCAAGGTTAAAGAGTTACTCCAGGGAAGACTAGTGTGGTTACATGGAAAAATTAGTGAGCTGGCCCCTGTGTGGAAGTCTGCTGGTTTACATAACACTGTAGTCTTAAGCATCTGCCATGTTTTCATTACTTACCTTTAAAAGGTTATGATTGATTGTCTATGTGTAGCTCAGGACCAGAGCTCTTACAAATGAAGATGGTATTGGGTGATAATAAGCTATTTGAATCTCCTTTACTTAACACACACTGATTTGCTTTGGCTTTGTTCTCCATTAGAAAGATTCCTTACATTAAAGGAATTTTGGTCAATTATTTTAGTGAAATAAGAATTTGCTGAAGACAAAGGTAAAATTCCTCTACCCAACAGGAACACCTCCCTCACCCAATAATTGTGGAAGGTCTGTTCCAAAAGCTTTATTTCCTTAGTTGTGAACATACAGTGCTTTTATTTTTAAAGATGAATTGGTTTTATTAATCGAGTTACATTTTTGGAAGATGGTGTAGGTGTGTTGTTTATTCATTCTTTCACTGAAATACATGGTTTTGAAATTCGTTACCTATGAATAATGAAGAGACCCCGAGAACTGATACCCTGTTTGTTAGATCAACTAATGTACCTGCTGTGAAATGGAATGGGTGAGAAAGGCCATACTTGTGTCATATGTCTTGAAAGAGCTGCAAAATGTCAATCTAAATACTGAGTCAAACAAGCTAGAACTTTCTCAGCTAGAAATTGCTTTGTAAGGTTTCTGGTTCCTTTGGGCTGTTTTATATTGCCAATGAACTTTACTACAAATAGGACTTGTTCTATCACTTGTGCCTCTGTGCTCAGCTGTGGTTGATTACCAGTAGTTTTACAGAAACCAGTGACTTATTTCTTATCTAGGTTCCTTTGCTCCTTTCCCTGAACTGTGAGAAGTTTTGTGCTGTTTTACTCTTGTGTGAAGAATTTTGATAGCTATTTGTGGATAACTGGTTGTCCAGTCTTTCTGCAGACTCAACTTCAGCATACCAAACTTCAACAAGCTTCAGCATAACAAACTTCATGTGTAGTCCTTTCCTCTTTCCAAAATACTGTATAGCATGTTGTGGTAACTCTGCACATCTCAAAAATTAATTGGGAAGTATGTGTAACTATTTTCTTAAGAGAGAGGAATTATTCAGGGAAGTGCATCTGTCTGATATGGTTTGCACCTTGTTTTGTAGCCGTTTAAAGATCGCTGTGAATGGTTCTATGAACATCTGCACGCTGGGCAGCCAGATTCGGACATGGTGCACAGGCCTGTCAATGAAAACGACATACTTTTGGTTCACAGAGGTATTGTGTTATGAATTGGTGTATCTTTGAAAGGTAATGAATTAAGATGAAAAACTAATTGGTGCTTTATATTTAGATTCTATTTTTAGGAGTAGCTGTGAAGTTGTATCTAAAGCAAACTGTGCGAAACTAAAGCAGGGGATTGCTGTGAGATTTCATGGAGAAGAAGGCATGGTGGGTAAAACTGCATGGTTTTCTTTTATTGTATTTTCATATGGAAATACTGATTCTCATTTCCAAGTATTGTTTTGAACCAAATTCTACTTTAAAATTACTTTAAAAGAAATATGTGATTGCGCAGCATAACTGTGCAGTGAAAGTTCTGTGTACTAATACGTTTTCCTCTTTTGACATGCAGGGACAGGGTGTGGTGCGTGAATGGTTTGATATCTTATCCAGTGAAATAGTTAACCCAGATTATGCCTTATTTACCCAGTGTATTGATGGTATGTCTCTGCCATGTCTCTGTTTTTTTTCTCCTAAATTCAGGGTGTCATCTTTTATAAAAGCATTTTTATAAACCCAAAAAAGTCACTTACCTGGTTTCAGAATATGAGATTGTTACTTTTTAAAAGCAACACTGACAGAATTGATCTTGTTTATACAGAAATTATCTATTCATTGTACATTTTTATAACAACAGATAAATTATTTTGTTTAATTTGAAGTTCTCTTCTCTTCTGTGAGAGGAGAGCGAGTTGTAGGTTTTAATGAGTCCATGCTGTTTCTGCCCGGTCGTAGAAGGACATAACACTTTGAGAGCAA
Source organism: Atrichornis clamosus (assembly GCA_013400975.1). Lineage (NCBI taxonomy): Eukaryota > Metazoa > Chordata > Aves > Passeriformes > Menuridae > Atrichornis > Atrichornis clamosus. The sequence continues at coordinate 25,040 of WBMZ01003488.1, read as the reverse complement.
TATATAAAGTGTTTTCATTTCTTCTGCATTAAAAAGGGAACCGTGGAGATATTCCTTTACTTCCTTTTAGAAATCATAAATTAAATCAGCTAATTTTTGTTGTAAACTCAGATATTGATCTCTACACATCTCCCTTGTATTTGACTTTTTGTCTTCTGGGTTCTTCATATAAAGCAAGTCTTTATTAATAAAGATTTCACATCATCATCATCAGGGATAAATATTTTGTTTTCTACCTTACAAAGTCTTGGGAAGTAGCAAGGGTCAACAGTAGAGGCGTAGATTATTTCATGAAAGCTAAAAGGAGAAGTTCAGGTTTATCTGTTTGAAGTAGTCTTCTCCAAGGAGACCAGACCTGGATTGTCTCCTGCCTGCATCTGTTTGGAGAGAGATGAAAGGAAGTAGATACATACTGATCCTTTCTTTGAGCATGTCACAAGTTGTTAGAAACAAAGCCCATTAGAGTGAGTAAAACATGTATATAGCAATATAGTAAGATGGAGAACCATATTTAGCAGTTCATAATTACCCTTTTGTTGATGATAATTATTTAAGAACAGTGCCTTGGAGAGTGGCTAAGCAGTATCATTGTAATGTAAAATGTCATTACATTATAATACGTTCCTTTCTGTCATCTTTTTTGTGTAAAACAAAACCCCTGAACATACTTCCAGAACCTCGAAACAAAACTCTTGCAGTGGTTTCAGATGCTTAGTGTGTCTGATAATTAAAAACTTCACTAAAAAAAGGTAATGGAACATGATAATCTTTTTACTTTATAGGAACAACTTTCCAGCCCAACAGCAACTCTTCTGTAAATCCAGATCACTTGAACTACTTCCGTTTCGCAGGCCAGATCCTGGGGCTGGCTCTGAATCACAGGCAGTTGGTGAACATCTACTTCACGAGGTCATTCTACAAACACATTCTTGGTATGGTTTTATTCAAATCCTGTTTATTAGTCATAACAGTCGTCTGGGTAGTAAACCTTCTCCTTTTTTACTTTTGTGTGTGTTAAACGTGAAAAAGCCTTGGAAATTAACGTCTTGCTAGTCTTTTATCTACATCAGAGTCACAACAGTTTTTTGCATCACAGTTGCGAAATTCATCTGCTCTTCTGTGTAGTGTCATTTTTGAGAAATGAAAATAATAGTTCCCTGGTTAACTTGAGACAGACAAAGTTGAGAATGTTTGTGAACTCTGGCAAAAATCTATCAGGCATTCTTGATTGATTATGCCTGAAGTTCTTCACTCATGCAATGGTTTTAACAAGGTGGAGCCCTGCTGTTGTAAACCTCCCTGTCTACCTACTTTGACAAATACTACTTATTTCCTGAAATAGAGTTTCAGAACTAATGCAAGTTCATCCTGTCTACTTAACGAGTAAAGTTAATTCGTGTGCTTTTACTGTAACATTCAAGAGGACTGGGCAGAAGTTTTTATAAAAAGGTAACTTTTTTAGTAGAGGAGAACCTCTGTTAGCTGGTGGTAACTGTGGTTTGGGGATCTCGTCTGCTCTTAGTTGAGAACCTTTGTGCCTCTTGATTGTTGAACATGATGCCTCTTTTCTGCATTGTCATGAAAGAACTTCTCCTCTTACCTGAAGGTGTGATGGAAGGGTAAATTCCCTGTGCACTCTTGCTCCTGCTCCAAGTACATAAATTGATTGGTTGTTGCATGCAGAATTTCCTTTGTGTTAAATTGCTGTTCTTTAATCTTGGGAATTATAAGATGGCTTGATGGTTTTTTGTAATAGTTTGGTCTCCCTGTAGTCTTTCTGTGATGTTTGCTGAGTCCAGGACAGATCAACTCTTAACTTCAAGTTTACTGTTTATCTCCCCTGAAAGTGTTCAGAGAACAGTGTTGCAGTTTGTTGAAGGTGCAGGCTCAGTCATCTTTGTAAAGATCTTCTTCACAGAGGAGTGTATTTTACTTCTCTCCCTCAGTACCACTTTATGCTGCAGGAGAGTGACTCTCTACTGAGCAAGAGGCAGTGGAGGACAGCCAGGCTGTAGCAGCACCGTGTTGGCAGTGCTTCATTGGGCTTCCCCAGGAACTGATCTTCACTTAGGAAAGTGGTTCTGAAGAAGAAGTATCCTTGCGTGGCACAATTTAGTACTGACTTAAGGCTTGGCCTCTGACATCAAGACATTCCTCTGAGTGAGAAAAAGAATCGTGAATGATTTGAGTTGGAAGGGATCTTAAAGATATCTTGGGCAGGGACACCTTCCACTAGACCAGGGTGCTGAAAGCCCTGTCCAACCTGGCCTTGAGGACCTCCAGGGACAGAACATTCACAGGTTCTCTGGGCATGCTGTTCCAGTGCCTCACCACCCCCACAGCAAACAAATTCTTCCTAATATCTGATCTAAACCTATTCTCTTTCAGATTCAAACCATTCCCCCCTTGTCCTGTCACTACTTGCCCTTGTAAAAAGTCCCTCTTCAGCTCTTTTGGGGGCTGCCTTCTGGTACTGGAAGGCTGTTCAAAGGTCTCCCTGGAGCTTTTTGGTTTCCAGGCTGAAAGAACCCCGACTCTCTCAGCCTTCATTCTTCATAGGAGAGGTGCTCCAGCCCTTTGATCATCACCGTGGCGCTCCTCCGGACTCGCTCCAACAGATCTATGTCCTTCTTGCGTTGGGGGCCCCAGAGCTTACCCAGATGGGGTCTCACAAGAGTGGGGTAGAGGAGCAGAATCATCTCCCTTGACCGCTGGCCACGCTGCTTTCATTGTTATGAATAACACACAGAGGCTAATCTCTATGTGATATATTCATAAAAAATAAAACCTTGCTTTTCTGCTGTTCAGTGACAACTGAGAATAGTGAAATGTTGCTCTTGTCACCATTTTTACTTACTAGTTTGACTTGTGATGATATACTTGATTTGTTAGTTTCTGAATTGACAAGATGACCTATTACTTTTTTCTTTTTTTTTCACTTGCAAACCAAGCAGCAGTTCATTAGTCCCTGCTAATAAGGTCTTACGTGTCTTAGTAAGGTCTTGTCATTCTGTTCAACAGGCCTCCTGGAACTTTTCTAGAGATTTGTTCACATTCAATTTGTTGAATTTCAAAAGGTTCACAATTTTTTATCACTTCTTGTTACTTATCAGACAAAGAACTGGAAAAATTACACCTCCATTTCTCAAAGTAGTTATTTTTTCTGCCTCAATTGCAGTGGTTTATTTAAACCTTTCCAAGGCCTTTTCCATCAGCTTTATGCATCTCCTATCTTTTTGCTTAAGAAATCAGAGTTGTGAAGCAGCAGATGCTCCTGAGTGGTTTTTATTTTTGCTAACTTGTTCATGCCGAATGCAGGTTATTGCATGCAATATGATGACCAGCTAATGATGACCCAGCTAACACACAACTTACATGCTTTATAAGGTGTTAGATATGTAGTGTGCATGATTTTTTGTGTGTGTGCTGTGAAATCAAAGATTATTCCATAGGTCTGCCTGGTTATTAAGGCTGTACTCTATTACAGATGTAGCACAGGGAGAAATACAGTCAGAAATTAATAAGGTCTCTTAGGTTTGGTTTTTTCACACATCTTATCTGTCTGCCTTCTGATTAACCAGGGGAGGAGAAGATCGTTTCTCTAGCTCTGTTTTCCAATTACTTTGTGTTTTTTTAAGGATACAATTACTTTTCTGTTTGTGAAAGGAGATTTCCACCCCCAGCGTACAGAGATAGCAGATAAATTCTTAACTGTTCTATGTACTCTTAGACTTCATTCCACTCTATAATAGAAAGTACTCCTTGAAATGACATAAACAAAAGTGAAAATTAAGTTCTGGGTCAGTGTATTTTGAACGGGAAGCCTTAAAACCTTGAATGATTAATGAGCTTGTCTCAGAGCTTACCTGTAGCATCTCTTTGTTCAGTGTTGCACAGAAATATCTGCTTCTCCCAATTATGCTAAGATGGATTTCTCTTCCTTTTCAAACTACAGGTGCCTTAAGTGTATACAAGAGAAAGATACATAGTGTTTCATGGGATTCAAATTTTGTCCTGATAAATCTGATGGAGTTTCTTTATAACTGCTTGCTTGAGTCTATTTATTGGTAAAATATCTGTCAGCCAAATGACTGAGCTTAGTATTTTGGTCTCACAACATGCTGACTATGAGTATACTCTCATCATAACACTCCAGTTGAGTTTCTTCTCTAAAGTAGTCTGATTCCTAGTGTTCAGTCTTCTTTTCTCCCGTTTTGCTTATATTCCTTAGAGACATCATTATTTTCACATTTCATATGTCAAATACACATATGCTTGCTAGTTGGCAAAAGTGAAAGTCCTCTGGAAACTACTAGACAGCTGTTAGATTTTTTTTTTTGAGAGATGACAGTGATATTTAATAAGTAAGTTATCTATCCCTCTCTTAAACTGGAATGTTGCTTCACTTTATTAGGAAAACAGTGCCTTACAGCTTGTGTACACACCATTTCAGTGTTAGTCAACTCTTCCAGGGAAATACTGTAACATTTTTTGTGCTTAGATGTTTGCAGTGGCTGCTAACCTTTGAATGTTGTGTTGCTCTGGGGTACTGCATCCACAGTCCACAGTGTGGTCAGGCTCCTACAAATGGGCACCCTTATGACACTGCACAGTTCACAGAAGATGGTGCAAAGACAGTATTTCCCAATAACTTGCTTTTCTCTAAACCTACTACCACCCTCACCCCCTGCCCCTTTTCCCAGATATTGTATCTTGGTAAAGTATCTATCATGACAGAGTTAAAGTAGTCCAGGTTTGCTTTTCTGGGTAGTGAAGAGGGTAACTCGCTTGCATAAACTCAGGGTCACCTTGTTCTGGGCCCACTTGCTCAAATATGTTTGACTGTCATGTCTCCCCATGAAGGGGCTGTAAATAGGCAGTTTCTGTACCTGGATAAAAGTCAGACTTCTAGCAACTCTCCTTTTAATGCTTCTAAATGACTTACAAGTTCACTTTGAAAGTGTAGAATTCCTATAATAACTGTTTTCAAATGTATAATAGATCTCATTTCAAGCATTATTTAAAAGAAGAAAACTGAAGAGCAAAAGAGTTTTCTGAGTACAGAAAGGTTGTATACCCCCCCAAGTAATGTTTTGGGGGAAAAGATATTATCGTAGAGAAATATGGTATTTGGGGTTCTAAAAGTTGTGTAGAAAACTTTAAGACTTTGTAGGAAACATTTAACGTTTTGTGTTCAGAATGGTTAGATGCTTTTACTGAAATCCATTAGTGAGCTAAAATTGTGCCAGTTGTTTTTGCCTGAGTGGTATGTAATTTGCTTCACTGGGAGGAAAAACGTACAGAGGAAACTTGATTCTGTAGTGTTTTAAAAATATAGTGAGTGCAGTTCTGCTGTAGTTAGTAACAGTGCATCCTTTTTCCCCTTTTCCTATTACTGCATTATTCTGGTTTTTCTCTAGAGGGCAATCTTCTACCATGAATTAAGGTAGAACCCTTTTTACTTTATCCTATTTATTGGAGCAATTTTGTCTCTTTGGTTTTTTGGTTTTTTTCTCTAGGCATACCTGTAAATTATCAGGATGTAGCATCTATTGATCCAGAGTATGCAAAGAACTTGCAGTGGATTTTAGATAACGATATCAGTGACCTGGGTTTAGAGCTGACCTTCTCTGTTGAGACTGATGTGTTCGGAGCGATGGAAGAAGTGCCGCTGAAGCCAGGGGGTGCCAGTATACTTGTTACGCAGGAAAACAAGGTGAGTATACAGGTTTCTTCAGAAGATGAGAGTATAGGAAAAGCCATTGGACTGACTTTCTGAATAACTGAAAGGATAAATGGTATACCCATTTTGAAGGAAATACAAGAAAATTAGAAAGTTGCCAACACTCTTTCCCCCTTTTTTAGCTTAGCATATTATAGAAATAGGACTACTTAAAATCTTTGAAACAGTTCAGGTTTGAGGTTCTTCTTTCTGACAGAACTGTGGAAGGGAAATAGGATGAACTTCAAATAAAGGATTTATTTTAAATGTTACAGATATTCCTAAAGTTAAGTCCTGGGTAGGTAGGTAGGTAGGAGGTAGCACAGTAGCATTTACTAAACATAAAATTATAGGTAATGTTACATAGCATGCTGCCTACTAGGCCAGTCTGTGGCACTGAATTGCTCTAATTAACATGCAGATAATGGACAGAGTAGAAGTCTGCAGGAAGCTTTTTTCAGCCATTTGCAAGTCACTTCATGTGTATGGAAATAATCTACCTTTTACATTTACTTTAACAGTAACATGTTGGAAAGCCCCCAAGTTCTCTGCAGCATTAGTAAAAGAAAAGAAATATGGGAAAATGCAGCCAGATCTTAAAAATCATCTAGAAATTAAGATAAACACCAGTCTAATTGAATCCTACAGTTACTGACTTAACAGTTTTGAGTAACTGCAGGGGTGTCATGGGTAGACCTGAAATTTTTTTGGTGACATTGACTCTTGATCCTGATAGCTGCTTTGTGTTTTGATTTTTCATTTGTGTTGGGCGGTGCTCAGGAAGCGTTTGGCTTCCCCGGCGGTGTCAGCAGCTGCTGCACTGGGGAACGGCCGCTTGGTGTCAGCCTTTGTTGCAAGGACATTGCAGTTTGTGTTGGAGCAATTGGCGCTGGATTCTCGTATCCTTAATCCTCATTTTCGTTAAGGTGGAGTGTCATTCCAATAACAGGAATGCATATTATTAGCCTGATTCTGCACTGTTTCCTGCAATGCCATCATTCATGAAAGAATACGGATGGTAAAACAAGCCTAATTGTGAAAGTAGTGGATGCTTAATTTCTTTATTATCTGTTCAAGAAAGCAAGGATGTAGATTCTTGTTTCTGGTCAGTCGTAACCTCTCAGTATATAAAAAAGATGTATTTGATGTAAATTGTATCTTCATAACAACAATTTAAAACCTGTTATCAATTAGAATGAAATTAGGAGTTTGCCCCCATGAGAGTATTACCCATTAGTAGCTTAATTTGCTCTGTTAACTTCAGAGCTGGGATGCAGACTGAAAAGGATGGTTGAAAATGTGTAGAGCAGATGCCTCCATTCTGTTTCTTCAGGCTTTCCTCAGTGGGGGCAGCGGGGGATGAGAGTTTATGTAGCTTTTATTTGAATGGTGGTAAGAAGCAGATGACTCTGGTGGTAACTTTGAAGCTATTAATATGAATGGATTTTTAAATTTGAAGTTGCAAATGTGAAGTCAAAAGACATCTGTAAGATGGCACTGTTTCTTGTTCACTGGTAAGGTTGTTGACAGGGGTCAAATTGTTGAAAATTGTAGATGTGTGTTTTAGTGATTTTTGGGGATTTTTTCCAGTTTGTTTAATGTGACATGGTTTTGCACTATGTTTTAGCTTAGCTGTTCTAGAAGTTTAGATAGGAATGTGTCTACTTTACTCTATAAAAAATCTTTTTTTTTTCCTGCAAGAGATTTTTTTTTTTCTACCTTTACCCAAGGAATAAAAGCTCACTGTTTAAAACTCATTGTATTTGTTATAACTTTGGGAGAAGAAAATTCAGCTTCTAAAAGAATTTGCTGTGTATGCACACTACCAGATTACCTGTTTAAAGGACAGGGTTTTTAGAAAATGAAGTTATGATTTAATCTTTATCTCTTAAAAAACCTAAAAAACAGACCCACAAAAAAAATCCCCTATGCCAAAACCAAAACAAAACACACCTTTCCCCCTCCCTGCACAGAAACCACCCTAACAGTCCCTGTCCCTCACTGAAAACTGAAACAGGGTAAATGCACCTAAGCAATAGCAGTAAGAGCTATTTGTAAAAAAATACTTTCTTTGAATAGGGGAATTTTCTTTTTTTTACTTCACTTACGTAATAGATGAATGGTTGTGGGACCTTGCGATGGTGCAAATATTCATGTCTCACCTTTCCAGTGTCCATTTAGCCCAGTTGAAATATCAGGTATAGCTGTGGTTCAAATGCCTTTTGTAATGGTAATGGAGAGACTTCAAAGGGAAAAATCAGGCTTTGTCCTGAATTTATCTTTGTTCTTCGTATCTTTTTGCAGCTTTCTACTTTTTAGGAAAAATTAAAATTAAATCTAGTCAAAGTTTGACTATATGTTATATTAAGGAATGGTGCAGATCTCCACAATCATAAGGCTTCTGTCCTCCCAGAAACTGTCTGTGAGCTGGCCATACTGTTTGGCAGTAAAATATAAGGCATTTTTTTTCCAGCCAGCTTTAAAAATGGAGCTGCTCTCTGAATCTGAAAATCGTCATAACCATTGATCCTTGTCTCACAGTATATGGGATTGTGAAATCGAGGAAGCATGATCTCTACTTTATTTACCTCAAAGGAAAATACAGAACAACCCCTCACCCAAACTAGATTTTGTCATCATATTTGCGATGCCTGTCTAATGTGCGTTCAGTGAAATCTTGCTTCTTAAAAGAAGGCTGGATCGCACCTTTTATGTACTTTGTAGGAATACATATGTAGATCTGAAATTATGTAGGTATTTCTGTTTTGTAATGTGCTCCTTAGGCTTCAGAGGGGAATGTAAATGGAGTGAACAGAAAGAAAAACAAATTGACCAGGTTTTTTCCTGACATGTATTATGTAAATTCTGTGCTATGGGTCCTTCATCATGTGCCAGTGCTGATAGTCAGGATGCTCGGCTGTTTCAGGCTTTTAAAAACATTCCTTGTTACACTAAAATACAGCAAATGCTTTCTCTCGTAATTAAAGTTTTCAATATAGTAGTTTCATAGTGCAGAAAAAAAGTAGTATTTTTTTTTTAAATTTGTTTTCCTGAATAAGATTGTGAATGTTTCTTTCCACAACTCTAAATAGTCTAATTTTACATGAACAGTTTAAGAGATGTAAAACATGCATTTCTGATCATTGGAGGTGACCAGTGTTAACATTATTTCAAATCCTGATATTGCAAAATTTTCTGATTTCCTCTATATTACGGAGACTGACTTTTGTCTACTGCAGTTAATCTCCTTTGGCTACGCTCAGTCCTTAAAGAAGGAAGCTGCCTTCAGCTCCACTGACAGTAGAAGCAACCTGGGGAGATTACTAGACTGAAACCAGATTTTTAGGAACAATTCTGCAGTTCAAGATATGGTTAGGTCATGTTCCTCTTCTTCATAGCACTTCACAAATCAGTTGTCCTCTCACTCTAATAACATGGTGGTAATGCATTTAAAAGCATCTTTCAACTGCAAAGCAAATGACAAACCCCTCTGTATATCTGTGAATGTTAGGGGCTGCCTTTGAAAAACATCCTTCTGTTTTAGAATGTTTCATACTTCATTTTGTTTTTCTGAAAGGGAGGAAAGAAAAAATGCTTGGTTACTTTTGTGCAGGTTCAGAGCCTAAAAGTTCAGGTTGAAGTTTTTTAAAATTAAACATCAAGGCAGTATTTTTGTAAAATTATTGTCTTGAAGGAAGCTGATAGTCGAGATGGTTTAATTTAGAGATGTGTTTCATGATTTTTATATTAAAAGTCATGATTAGGAAGTCAAAGCATTTATTTGAAACTGAGTACCTTAAATAATCTAGGAATAAATTTTGTTTTCAAGTGAAAACTCTTTTCTTCAGTAAAGAAATTTTATTAAACTTGTGTAATTTTGTCAGAGTAGATGAGACATGTTTATAGAGCTTTAATATAGGCACTTTCCCTTTCTAAAAGGCACTTGTCTCCTTCTAAAAACCTTCTTCCATTAACGTCTTCTAGGCTTTTGTGTTCTTAACAAAAGCAAAGTTCTGGTGGATTCCTTTTCTAACTGGCATCTTTTAAAGGGAACAGAGCCCCCAGATCTTTAAAGCATAATATGATCTATTCCCTGGCTATGATAGAAATTGTTTCCTGGTATTTTTCTTTTTTAAAAACTAAGGAGATTTTTCACAACTTTCTTTAAAAAATAGAAATTCTAGTCAAGACAACAAAGCTTGCAGAGGTAAGTCATGTATTGTGTTAGAATTCCAGAGATAGGGGGAAATCAAGAAAGCCTTTTGGTTCACAAATACTCCTTCAGAAGTTTACCCTTTTTCCTGAGTTACTGTCAGTTTGCTTAATAGAATATTTTTGCTTACAAACATTGACATGTTTATGTCCTTAGTTGAGCATGATGGTGGTTGTATTAAATGTGGGCATGACAAATTAAGTTTTATTTACTTCCTTTATCTTGATCTGAGTCCCTGTTTTTTGACTGGTTTATGTAACAATTCAAACACTACTGTTTTGGAATTATCTTTGGAAGGAAGAAAGGGGGAAGAGCAGAAGGGACTTATTTTGTGTTGCTTCTATGTGAAAAGTGCATAGGGACTCTTATTATTGTAGAGTGGATGAGATTTTTAATGTATTGAGGCCTGCATTTGTGTGTGTTTGTATGAGCACAGTGTGGTTTTGCTGGGGTATATCTTAATATAATTTTCTGCATTGCAGGCTGAGTATGTCCAGCTTGTGACAGAGCTTAGAATGACAAGGGCCATTCAGCCTCAGATTAATGCCTTTTTACAAGGCTTCCATATGTTCATTCCACCGTCTTTGATCCAACTTTTTGATGAATACGAACTGGTAAGCAGAAATGCCTATATATTTTTAAATACTTTGTTCAGTGTACTTCATCAGCAGTGTAATGATGTAGAAGTAAAGCTCAATAACCACAAAATAAACATTTTGTAGCTTTCACATTGGTTTTGCTTCCTGAGAATCTATCAGTGAGATCTCATTATGCATGTTCCTGCTTTTTCTAATTACTCAGAATTACCATCTTCCTGGAATGTGAAACTTCATGTGGCAGTGATAAATGCTTTAAATTGTAATTTCAATATGGAATTAGGATGTTGTGGCCTTTAAGCCTTTTCATATTTTCCTTGAGGACAGAAATCCTTTAAAAGTAAGGGGATGCTGTCTATTGCATTCACATTTTCTGAGTCACAGAATCAAATTCCAGTAAGTTTTTGTTGGTGGTTTGATCTTCTGTAACCAACACATGTGAAATTTTTTCTCAAGTCATGGCAACACTCAGAACTTTTTTTTTTTTAGGTTCTTTGGCAATATTTTTTCTCTCTTGCTACTGCATACTTAAATTAAACAGATCATGTGAAGTTACCTGAAATCAAGAACCTTCATGTATTAAAATTTAGTTATAGATTCCATAAGGTTCTGACTAAACAGAAAAAGCACTGTCATTTTTGTGCTTCTTAAAGCATTACTTTTTAAAAAGCATAAACTCTTGAAATTAGTGTTTAGTCAGGGGGACTAATCACAGTCTGTGTGCTTCTCCTGAAGGAGCTTTTGTTGTCTGGTATGCCCGAAATTGATGTGAATGACTGGTTAAAAAATACAGAATACACCAGTGGCTATGAGAGAGGAGATCAAGTTATTCAGGTAAATTTTTTTTAAAAAAATATAATGTAGACTATTTAATTTTAATCTAAAAAAGATGGTTTTGTTGTTGTTTTCATTATCTGTATGTTTATGGAAGCTTATTTTGTCTGAAATTTGTGGAGGTTTTTTTTATACTATATTCCTACATTATGTATGAATTTCATATGAAAATGTCCATAATTTAAGTAGCAAACTCACAAAAATTCCATTGATTGTTTTGTCAGTATATTTTCAAGTACTGTGAGTATTTAATAGAAAATACAAACTAACTGTTTTGTCATTTAGTGGTTCTGGGACGTGGTGGAAGAACTAACTCAGGAAGAGAGAGTATTACTATTACAATTTGTTACTGGCAGGTGAGAGACTCTTCTGTAAGAACAAATACATTGTCTAGGTACTCTGAAATAAGAGAAGACTTGAGAGTACCGTAGAAGATCATCTAGCTAGAAACTGTTTTGCATACTTGCATGTTCTATGTGTTGATCAAAGTAGACAAAGTGTGTGTTAATACTTTTGCTGCCTATGTTGCCAGCAAAATGATCTATTACGTATTTATTACGCCAGACTACTTTGCAAGAGGCCTTTGTTGCTGTCCAGGCAGTTTCTAACAAGGCCATAGTGAATTTAACTGTGCTTTATATTCTTCTTCCTGTTGCATATTTATGTGACTCTCGGCTTCTCCAGTAATCAGCTGAGGCTGTAATGTATGAGATAACTAGGTAGCACTTCACTCACTGTGAACAGAATATCCTTCTCCTAAAGCTGAGTTGAATTTAACATTAGTGTAGTGTGTCAAGATAAGTGAAGATGTTACCTTATGCAAGACTGTTTGCTTTATATAGGTTTTCTGTCCTAAACTCCCTTTGTTCTCTAGGAAAAGCCACTTTTATTTCCCTTATGGTTTTTGGGCAGTGAGGGAATGTTTTAGCAATAAATGCCCCTGTGAGCTGGGTGAGTTGTTGAGCTTGTGGGTGCAGACATTTCACGAAGCGGATCCACAGACATACATGTGGCACCTGAGCTGTGCATTCTTGTCTTTTTCTTGTAGCAGGCAGAGATCACACCATCTTCTTAGTTTGATGTTCCCTTAATATTCCAGGATTAGTAGAGTAGTTGACCTTCTGTGTATAAGTCTTGTGGTTAAGCAATGATAAAATACAAATTAAGATCATCAAAACTACCTTTTATATTAAGGAATTTCACAGTCACAGATGTATCATCAAATGGCCCAGTCTCCAAATTCTATTGGTTTCACTTGATTTGTTATGAATTTCCTTAGTTCTAAGGATCACGGACGATTTAAGAAGCTTGTTCTGTGCACATTGATCTTTTTGTCCTCTGAAGAAGTGATTCCTGCAGTTGTAACTGCACGTGTTGCATGCCGACTGCTGGTCTGTCATTTTTAGTGGACTAGTCCATTTCGAAATCTAGACAGCAAATAAAGATCTTTAAGGTGTAAGGTCATGTTTCAAATGCTTCTTAAAACATTCCAAGTGATACTGAAGTGGCATTCACTATTTTCTCAGCATTTGGGATAATCTACCAGATTATAAGGGACACTTTTATCAAGAAAACAATTACACTGTCTGATTAATATGTGCATCAGCATCATTTATTTTGGTAACAAGTAGTCTACTGTCTTGTTCTTACCCATTTTCTTGTTAGTAGGAAAGAAATTTTTGGTATGGCTTTTAAGAACTCTGGGCTGGAAATTAAAACAATTTGCTTAGGGGTTTTTTTTTCTGTATCAGCTAGTAGGAACCCCCCGTGTCTTTTCTTCAGTGATTGAAATGCAATAGATATATTTTTCCATAAAAATTTAACTTTTGAAAGCTACTTCTAATAGTAATATGCAGATGCCATTTTTGCACATAAATCCCCAGACAGTCGTACTTTCTGGACATGGAAGATTTAGATGCTGAAGTTTCTGTGAGCTAAAACACAGGTTAGCCTAGTACAGTAGTTGGGCTGCTATCTTAAGTAAAATTTTACATTAAAAGTACACCTGATTTCAAACTATGATTTTTTTCTGGCCTTTTCCTTAGTGAAGAATTTGTTTCTATCGGTACTGGTTTTCAGGCTACACTCAAAATCTTTTTTTTTTTTTTTCTTTCCCATTTCCCTTTAATCTCCTCTGTACATTCACTTACTTTAATTTTTTTGTGTGTGTAAAGTGGAGCTGTTCTTTCTTTCCAGTCAGAGACTATGAAATTAATCTAGTGAATTAAATAAAACAATTATAATTACGATTATGTCTTCAGTGTTTCTCTGACATCTCTAAATATTTCTTAAACTTTGCCTTTTGTCTTCTCCCCGCGTTCTTATGTCTTTTTCTCTTCAGTGTCATAAAGTCTTGCTTTCGTAGTTTCTGTGGAAATACCATTGCATTTGTCATTAATACCAATTTTGAGATCTCTTTTAACAGTAAAGTAATCGTTGTGAGCAAAGTTTGAATGTGTTTGGAAGTCTTAGCACACTCAAGAAAAAGCCTAAATGTTTTTGTGCCTTTTGTTGGGGATCTGAAAGTTCACTGATGCACCACTTACTCTTTCTCAGCTGACAGCTGCTTGAGATGATATTGCCAGTTCTACATGCTTTTACTTATTTTTCCCGTTCTTGATCTGTTTGGTATTTATAATAGTATTTGGCTAAATTATTGTTAATTATCCACTGGCAACTTTGGGTGAGATTTTCAGAGAACAGTTGGAAAGAAGTGTTCACAACTTGATAAATTCTATATGAAAAATTCTACTTTATTGGTATTCTACAGCTATAAAGACTGTTTAGAATATCTTTTGGTACTTTGAATAGTAAGCAATATGCTTATGCTATTTCAAGGGAAATTCAGCATAGTTGTTAAAGATATGTGTGACTACTATTATAAAAGTATGACAAAACATAAGGAAACCAGCTTAAAATATCTCTTCTACAGTGTTTTCTTTTCAAGTAAATTTATGCAAAACCTGTCAGTGGAAAAATAGGTAGAAAAGTCATGATTCAGATGTAAATGTAAACATTTTAATAGTTTTGAAATTTCTAAAGCTATGAAATTGTATTGCTGCTCTTGCTCACAGCTATTTGCACATGTAGTAGAAGAGGTAAGATATTGTGATATTTTTTGGCATCTGTTGGGAGGTTTTCTTTATTATATTGGCAGTGTTTCGCTTAGAGAGAAAACTCATTCTTGGAGGTTTAAGTTGGCAGCATTCTGTTACGTTTAAGGGTTCAAAGCCTTGACCACACTTTACCATTTTGACCTGATGTATGGAAAGTATTACAGTAAGTTGCATTGAAAAAACTTTCAGCTAATAGTGGGCTGAATGAGATGTTTGCAGCAGTTAGAGCTGTCTTTTATTGCTGATTTGAATGTGGAATCAGAGGGGAGAAAAAAGTCCTTGCAGAGGAGACAGCACTGTGTTGGAATGTGAGCCAAAACCATGGTACAAGAGTACTGATGTAAAATGTTTACAGCTGTTCTGAATTGTTGCTGTAAGCACAGTTCAGTTTGTGTCAGAAATAATATGCTGCAAATAATCAGCACTTCTCTCCATAGTGGTTACTTTGTATAGCAGTGTTAAAACTATATGCCCAGCATTGCTGTTGTTAAACTAGGTAATACAGATTGATGTGTTGGATACTAGAGCTAGTTCTAAAAGGTATGTTTAAAAGGTGTTACTGTGAGTTGTGTCCTGGCTCTTTCACATTTAGCAGTAGCAGCCCTTACTCCTTTGCATTTTTGCCAAGTAGTTTTACTGTGAGTGGAAACATTCTTCTTTTCCACTTTTGCTCCCGGTTCTTACAGTGACTTCATTTGGTGAATACGGGAGATTTGTTTTTAATATGTAACCTGTAATCTGGAATTCTAACAGCTGTTACATATTTTTAGATGTTTTATTTTGTTTTATCAGATTCTTTCCTTGCTAGCTACAAAATCACAGAATATCTGAGACTGAAAGGGACTTCTGGAGATTAGGACTTTTGACAGAATCTTCTGAGTTGGAGGGGACCCACAAGGATAATCAAGTCCAGTTCTTAAGTGAATGGCCTGTACAGGGATCTACCTTGGCATTATTAGTAATGAGCTAATCTCAGATTGTCCAGTCCAACTGAGCTAATCTCAGATTGTCTAGTCCAACATGATACTCAGAGCAGGGTCAGCTGCAGCTGGATGCTCAAGGTCTTGTCCAGACAGGTTATGGCTGTCTCCGGGAATGTTGACCTCTCAGCTTCTCTGGCCAACTTGTACCATGTTTGACCACCTCACAGTAATGAATTTTTTCTTACGTTTAAATGGAAAGTTCCTAGACTTCAGTTTGTGCACATTGCCTCCTGTCCTGTAACTGGGGACCACTGATTCATCTTATTTATCCCTTCTTTCAGGTATTTATACACATTGATCAGATTACCTGGAGCTTTCTCTTGTCCAGGCTGAACAGTCCCAGCTCATTCTCATCTTGTGTCAGGTGCTCCAATCCCTTACAATCTTTGTGGCCCTTTGCTCAACTTGCTGCTTTACGTCCCTGTCTCTGCTATAGTGCGGAGCTTGGAGCTGAACTCCAGATATTTCTCTCCAAATACAGGGAAAGGATCATCACCTTCACCCTGGTGGTGACATTGTTCCTAATGCATTCAACTTCTTTAGTCTTTATCCTTTCATTATAGTGAGGTTTTTTTGGGGGTTGAGGGGTTCTTGGGTGCAAGCACTGTGCTAGCAACATGTTACCTTGTAGTGCATGTCAGCTTAAGTTGATGTTACGAAAATATCTGAATATCTGGACTTCATTCTGTTTGCTTATTTTGAATTATAGAGGGGGACTCTGAACATTCCAGGGCCATTTCCCATGTACACCTTGAGTAATCTTTTAATAATGTGTTGGTAAATGAAAAAAATTGTGTAATATGATTAAGTGAGAATGCATTCCTGAACATGCTAATGATTTTTTTAGTGTGTTCTGGTTTTGCCATAGTTTGTCACTGAGTGATAGGGTGACTGATGTAATGGTTTTATTAGATACTTGAAATATGTGGTCTGAAATAGTAAATGCATAGATGTGTCAAGGACGCTTTAGTCATTTGTCCCACAGATAGTAATCAGAGAATAAACTATTTTATGATATAGTATTTCTTAAACTATAAACATAAATAGCCATGTTTATCTTAACTGAGATAACACCACAATATCAGAAAGATATAAATCTGTTAGAAAGCGTCCAAAGGAGGCCATGAAGATGGTGAAGGGTCTACAGGGGATGCTGTATGAGCAGTGACTGAGGTCACTTGGTCTGTTCAGTCTGGAGAAGAGAAGACTGAGGGGGAACCTCAGGGACCTCACTGCAATCTAGTTTCCTTAGAAGGAAAACTGGAGGGGCAGACTGGTCTTTTCTCTGGTGACCAGAGACAGAACCCAAGGGAATGACATGAAGCTGTGGCAGGGAGATTTAAGTTGGATGTTAGGGAAAGGTTCTTCTCCGAGAGCATGGTTGGGCACTGGTGCAGGCTCCCCAAGGAAGTGGTCGCAGCACCAAGCCTGACAGAATTCAACAAGTGTTTAGACAATACTTTTGGGCACATGGTGTGATCCCTGCAGAATCAGGAGTCGGATTTCAATGTTCTTTGTGGGTCCTTTCCTTTTCAGGATGTTCTATGATTCTATGAACATTCTGCTACAAAAACTGATTGTAAATGAGTTCTTCTTGCAAGCAGAATTATCTTAAATGTCATTCAAACAATATGATGCCTAGTGTAAGTGGACTAATGTGCTATTCAGTCTTGTAATTAAAAGCACTTAATGAGAATTCTGATACCAGTAAGAAATTGGGAACTTTGTAAAAGTATTAGTAACTGTCAAATTACCCTAAGTAAGAGATATTTTCAGTGTAAAGATTACATATTTTTGCCTTATAACATTATTGCACTGGTATAATTTCTGTGAATTTTCTCAGTTCCAGGGTGCCTCATGGTGGCTTTGCCCATATAATGGGTGGCAGTGGATTGCAAAATTTTACTATTGCTGCTGTACCATATACTGCAAATCTTTTACCGACATCAAGCACATGGTATGTTAACTATTCTCATTGAAATGTCTTAAAACCAGGGCTTTTTCATGTCAGTCACAGTCAAAAGTACTGTTCTTTTCAATATTAAAAGGTCCAAAAAAATAGAAACAGTTTCTTCAGTCAACATGAAAGTGATGCATTTTATCCCAGATGATGTTGCATTGTGTTTGTTCATTGTTTGCAACTTGAATTTGTCTAATTAAAGGTAGTGAAATTAATAAAGAAATATTAAAGTTAAATTATTGTTTTACAACCTACTGAAGTGAAAAAGCAACTTAATTTCCTGCAATATATTCAAAAGCTCAGTGGTACTATAAGTCAGCACAGGCTTGTTTTCTTCCATAAATGTGACCTCTTCAGTGGTTTTAATCAGAAGTCTTTACTGTTGACTTTTTTGCTGAACTGTGATGTGGCTTTTTTTTTTCCTTTCTTTTCAGTATCAACATGCTCAAGTTACCTGAATACCCAAGTAAAGAAATCCTGAAAGACAGGCTTCTTGTGGCATTGCACTGTGGAAGCTATGGTTACACAATGGCATAGTGAAGTCTAGAAAACTCATCTGACTGCTAATGGCCAATTTTGAGTGGCAGAAGTAATTTTGGAAACTGTCAATAGAAAAGTAGCTCAGATGCTGCAGCCCATTGGCAGGGCTGGGCTTCAGAATGGGCACAGGATCATCAGCTTTCCCTCCATTATTGTGTTTTCAAGGTAGCTTTGATACCATCACAACAAACTTCTCAGTATGCTGTTTTCATTTTTTAAAATTACAGATCTGTATGGAAATCAGTGTACATGCTTTTCATTATCACTTCACTCTGAGAAAGTTTGTCAGAATCTCTTTCCCCAGTTTACTTTTGATTTCCAGCTACGTGAGTGAATGACATCTGCATTGCAGTTTACTTTGCACTCTGATGGGATACTGCAAATGAAAAGAGTTATACTTTATGCCTTGTTGCATGTGAAAGTGCCATTTATTTTTGCAGACCACTACAGAAAGTTCAATTGGAATATTGTACAGTAAGACAGAGCTGATGTATTTTCCATTTCTTTGCATAGTAACAGAAAGAAGATTTTATAACTTTTTAGTATTTTAATGTATATAGTGTGTAAAGATGAGACTGTTATGACTGGAAAAAACAACAGATGAAGTTTATCTAGTTTATATTAGAATTTACACTATATTCTACTAAATATTTAAAGTATCTGTGACTTTATAGTCAACTTGCAGTTTAGAATTTGTAAATATTGTTTAAGTTCTATATCCATTGTTTGAATGCCTTTGCTCTTTCCTTGACATAATTGTATGTTCAAAAGGTATTATTAAATTTTAATATTTTAACCAGAATCGGAATGTGACAAGTTTGTGTCTCTGTGAGTGGATTATTCTTTTCTCTGTCAGGATTTTATTCATCTTTATATAATTTAAATTGTCATGGAAGCACTATTTGAGAAGTCATTGTCAAAGTGTATGGATGGACATAAACAGATGCACAAGGAAGGAAACTGAGCTTATGATGTTACCTAACAAGACTATGATAATTAGAATCTCATGTCGAAATTTATACAGAATTAGAATATATTACACAAATAATATACAAAAATAGCAAAGGCTCAGCACTATTTGGTAAGTATCTGCACATGTTGGGGTTGATGATGCTGTTGCATAACTGCTTTTCTAGGGACCCTGGGGTACGCCTAGATTATTGTTTTGATTCAGGCTAGGAGTATTTTTTTGGTTGTTGGTATGTTTTTTCAGTTGAGGGTGTGTTTTTTCTCTGTAAATGAATCTGGTCATCCCTGCTCGTCATGCTTTTGCTTCAGAGTATGCAAACTGGATTCTGTCCAGATGAAACTAAACAGAAAATATTGATCCAAAAATGTACCAAATGCTAATGGATGAACATCACATTTATGTTTGCAAGGCATAAATGATATGAAGAGATGATCTGAAGAGTTCATAAATTAATTCAGACATAGCAAACCTCTGAAACAATAAATTTTAAGGTTCAGGTCCACAGCAGAAACTCTTTTCTACTGATCCATTCATGTTTTCCTACACTAAGTGGTAATACATGTGTAGCCTTAGTTCATCAGCTGATCTGTCCAGGCTGCTTTCTTAGTGCTGTTTTTTTTCAGATTTTATTTATTTTTATCTAAAGCATAAGCTCTCTGGGAGTGTGACAGATAAATCCATGGACCTTCTGATTCAGTCTTGCCACAGTGATTTTCCTCTGGACTAAACTTTATATATGGATTTACTAATTTCATTTCCTTTTTGGTTCTGTTTGTGCACATATTATATAAGTGTTGTTTTAAATTCTTGGGCAGAGTCTGTGACTGCAGCATAAGGAGAATACCAGTTTTAGTTAGTGGAAAGAGCAGACTCTTCAGTCTAGTGAAAGCTGGTTAGCTGTTGCTTCAGTCAGCAGAGAGATGCTGTTCCTCTCTGGCATGCTCTAGGAAGCTTAGGCTACTTGGATAGGTTTGATGTTTGAGGCTGTGTGGGGTTTTCGTGTTAAATCCCAGTTACCTTGGATCCTTCACTTTAGCGAAAGTACTTTGCTTTTCTGCACAGCTGGGCTGTTCTTGGTTCCCTGGTTCTGTTGTTTATTTTATTATGTGCTTCTGTGAGGTAGATCCATAGGACAGTTTTTTGAGCAGGACAAGGTATTTGTCAGGCATTAGGTATTTGTTTTCTTTATGTAAACTGCAATTTTTGTCTTTATCTAAGGTTTTAGTATAAATAATGTTGTTTGTTAACAGATATGCAATCTGTGATTTTCTTTTTCCCCCTATTTCACATGTTTTATTTGCGGTAATGTACAGCAGTCTGTAGGAAGCTGAACCCGTGCATGCTCCTGCAGTGTTCTTCGAAATACGTCATACTGCAAGGCTGAATGAAGACAAAAAAGAATCCGGGTTTTTCCCACTTCTGTATTATTCTGTGGGTGCCATCAGTATCAACAAGCTGAATTTGGTCTCAGACAGGTCACCTAAAATGCTTGGCAGCTGGTTGTGAAGTGTAAGAGAGAGCAGAGTTTTAATGTTCTCAGCAGTTTCCTATTGACAGCTCTCCCTGTCACACAGCCTCACAAATGGTAAAGCGGATTATTCCTTCTGCCTCCATGCCAATGTTACTCATGTCCCCTGTGACCTATCTTGTAGGGTTTCTTGTAGTTTCAGTACTGCTTTCCCCCATAACGGATCAGAATGAAATTCCTTTAAAATCCTCCTTTATTAAGAAAGCATGATGCAAATATGTAGATTATGGGAAGAGAGCTCTCAACCTTGTTACATCAACCTTGTTATTGCTTGTTTAGAACAGGCTTTTTTTCTGCTGAAATTCTGAACAGTGCTGTTGTCTGCAGCTGACCATGTGAAGTTAGCAGGATTTAATTACTGCATTGAAAGACTGACTGTAGGACACCTGTGTCCTATTAGCAACAGGGTATGAAAAGCCTGTTGAGAAACTATAACTTAATATAGCTTATAGTTTAGAATGATTAATTGGTTTATATTTGTTCTCTCCCACTGTGCCAGAACAAGGCAGGGTGAGTGTTTTATCTCGGAAAGAACAGAACAGATGTCTTGTCAGATCATAGATCATGAGTGCTCATTAGCTTTTATTATCTTTATGAAATGTTAGATAGCAAAGCCTAGTTTTTGATGCTTGAAAATGTGTTGTGCATCTAATGTTGCAAAACCATTAAAACCATAAACTGTGAAATGTAGCTTAATGACTTCTACTGTATGTTCTATAGTCAAGTAAGATTGAAAATGTAATGAGAGGAAGAAGGTGGTTGGCTTGAATTTTCCAGATACTTGGAGACTTTCATGTGTACAGTAGAAAAAGATATTAGGACCACCTGTGCTTTAGAAATTATGGGCAAATCAGTGGTTTATATATGCAGCTATTGTTACTGGGAGTTTTTAGCATGTCCATAGAAGAGCACTTGTCTAGTTAAGAAGTAAAATCAGCCAACTACTAAACTGATGGTAAGAACCAAAGCTTTAAATCAACTGGATTAAACCTCCTGGTGGATTCTTGAGTTGTAAAGATAAGTGCTTTTCAAGTCAGAACATCTGTTTTTATCCAGACTTACTATAGATAATCACACAGCTGATAGACTAGAGACTGTGATATATGTTTTATAGACACACTTGTCAATCCAACAACTTTTTTACACTCTAAGGACAATAACAGAGTTAATACTCTTCTGTGGGACTAACTGTTATTTAGAGGCAGTAGAAGTCAAACTACATAAGGAAACCTCATATAAGGTTGCTGACTTACTCTTAGGTTAACTCTAAGGTTAGGCTAAAGTTACTGGCTTGTTTCATTTGAACATAGCTCTATAAATTTAGATCAAAACATTTCTAGTTATGTGTATAAAGCAGTATTTCTAGTTTCAGTTTTTAAAATCTGCTTGTAATTTGAACTAATAGGATATATTAATGAAAATTGAAGATAGAATGCACCTCTAGTTTGGGTTTAAAAATGGCATTATTGCATGTCTTTCCATACATAGCATATAATTTATTTGGAGTGCATTATTTTTGAAATACTTAATATGTTTCAAATGCTACAGATAGGCTCAAAACACCACTAAGAATGGCTGCAGTGGTCCATTGAAATATTTCCTCTGAAATCGTCATTTGTGTGTCAATCAGTGTTAAAAAGCCTCTAATCAGGGACATTTTGGTCTCCTTTTATTATTGACTATGATATATCAATAGATTCTATCTTATATAACCCTCTCAGTTTTGTACCTGGATTTTTCCTGATCTTTTTCTCTGAATGTAATGTACAGCCATTGGTAGGAATAGCAAATATCCTAATCCCTAACTGTGTGTCATTTGTTTTTCCCATGAGAAAGTGTTTAACAAAATAAAATACTAATATGATTAGAAACTGGTTAATGCCAAAAGGTGCAGCAGTTGATCAGGAGTGCGAACACTGTGAAGGCAAGTGTCCCTGAGCTCACTGTTTGCTGCTGTATATACTTGCTACATTAAGTGCTTGTGACATTGTGTGCCAAGAGTTCAACTACTGAGTTTCATACAACACCAAGTGATTCATTGGGATTATTAGGATACTCCTGGGATAGCTTCACCATACTGATTGCCTCTGACATACCAGTTTGCTTAGATTAAAAAGCAATTGTTGCTGTCTAGTCAAATTTATAACCTCTGGTAGAAGGAAACTGAACCCTAGTGCTGTCCACTATCTAAAAAGACCCTTGGTCTACAAATTACATGTATTGGAAAGAAAGCTGAATACTTGAAGAGTGATACTAGTTAACATGCACAGGGCAAAGATTTTACAGGCATCTAATAGACGGCTTGTCTGTGCTAGTAAGTTTATTCTGACGTATTTAGGTGAATCTATAAGCACTATTTTAGATTAATTCTTCTCATTGCTGTCTTTATTTCTACAAAGTGATGCAGCTATTGATTGGTATTTGGATGCCTGTGGATGTTATGGCAGTATGACTTTTTGGTGTATGTCAGCTAAAAGATGGGATTGTACTATGGGGAATCTAAATCCTATATTATATTGGGTCTGGTGAGGTGGTCTGGAGACAACTACTGTGCTTTACCCCTGATTTGTGGCACATATTAGTGATGCTCTTAGGTGTAGGACCATAAGCAAGAGAAAGGAGAAAATAAATGGTAGAAGCACACTTCTGAAAGTGAAGAGTATCTTCAGGGAAGAGGTGAGTCGTGTCCTGAGTATAAATGTGGAATAACGGGTGTTTTGAGAACAGATACGTCATTCAGCTGGCAGGTGGGAAAAGTGCCTGGGCCTCCTGGAGATGCGATCCTTCTTTCTCCGCTGCCTAGTCTGAAGGTTGCAGTCTGCTGCCACTGAGGCTGGGAACACTGGCTGGGCTCAGCCAGGAGGATTGTTGGAGAATGACAAATTTTCTTTTCCATGTTTGATGCTAGCTCAGAATGAGCCTACTGCTGACTCGTCATTTTGATGTATCTCACATACACACCTTAAGGTAGATTTTCTTGGCAGTGTTTGCTAAAGCAAGTTAAGTTTCTGCTGAAGGAGCACCACTTCAGATTGTATGTGAGAAAGGGCTCCCTTCTGTGCAGGTCAGATGCTCTCCATTAAGCACAGTGGCATGAATAACTGCTGAAATACGTCTCCAGTTTAGGAAAACCCCAAATGTAAACTCCATGGGCAGGACATGTGGGGGTTAATAGTCATATCTTTGCTTTTGGTCCTTAGCACCTTGACATCATTTTGAAATGCACCTTATTTATGTTATGTGTTTGTTTTGGAAATAGTCAGTATGGCTTTGTTTAGGTTGGGGTCCTTTGTGGAAGTATTTTTATTTTAGCATATTTAGAATCTCCACCTCCAATATTGACTGGATTGTGGCAATTTAAGAATCTTCTTAGATCAGGCAAACACACTTACAGTCTTTACTATTCATTACAGTTTCTGTGTATTTGGTGACAATTTCCTGTGCCTCCTCTGGTAATGCTACCAGAGAAATGGACTGAAATAATAGAAATTTATGACTGAATAACTGTGAAAAACTTTAATGTAAAGCTATGCTTTCTATAAGGTGCATTAATACTTTGGTTAAAACTGTCTAAAAACCCGGCTGTGTGTAATTACAGCTCATAGCTATGTGCACTTTGTGTGTGTGTGTGTGTGGAAATGCCTGAAGAAAAGCTTTTCCTTACTGTCCTTTACAGAAAAGAAAAAAAGAAAAACCAGAAAAGACCTTTGGCAATGTCTTGCACTGCTGCACTGTAGGTTTTGTTTCTGCTTCTCCATCTGTCTTATTTCCAGTACCAGGCTTCTCGGTTACTCAGTCTTGACTGGTTTGATGTGAGTTCACCAGGGGCTTTTGCTCTGTCATATGTCTTTGTGCTTGACAGACAGCAAAGTTCAGTGGACAGGCAGATGACACGGAGGCTGCCGTGGCTCCCGTTTGATGTCTACATCTGCCACTGACCCCCTTTGTAACCCTAGTGAATCTCTTCGTGTCTCTGTACGTAGGCCGTGCCATGAGACTGTAAACTTCTGAGGGAAGGAGACAGCCTTTGTGTGTCTGTGTGACGCCTCACAGAGCAGAGGGGTTTGGCAGGGATATGTGGAAGGAGCCAGATGTAGTGTCTGTATTTTTACCCAGGGTTTAGTTCCGTTCCTTGGAGACTATCCTTGAGTGGGGTCTCAGGAGTCTACTTGCTCTTCTGTCTCGCCCATCCTGCTGAGCCCTTCTGGCAGCTGAAGCAAACTGGAGCAGATGGCTGTCATAAACTTGTGGTTAGGAAACATCGGTATCTCGACAATGCTGTTCAGTGCTCACCAGTCACAAATTTTGAAAATGGTAACAGAAGGGCTCGGGATCCACCAAACACTCTCCAAGGCTTGCTTCTGCTTCAGTGTCTTGTCCTCCCTGTCACCCTGACTATGTGCTTGTAAAGTGTGGGGTAATATATTGATTCCTGTGGTCTGTCTGGAAAGCAGTCATGTCTGATAACCAGTGAACTGGTGGGGATTCTCCATACAAGTGTGACTCTAGTGCTGAAACTTGCCCTAGAAGCACCATCTTGTCAAGATCCCTTGTTGCCTTGATGCTGGAGGCTTTTAC
>WBMZ01003487.1:0-20473 GCA_013400975.1 Atrichornis clamosus | reverse complement strand
TAATAATAATAATAATAATAATAATAATAATAAATCCAAGCCCCAGATGTCCTGCATGCAAGCTGTTGCAACCTTCTGTGTTCTAACATGCTCCAATCACAATCAGTTCAGGTGATCTGTGAAAAGTTTATCTAATAAACTCTAGTTCACATGACAACAAAGACTTTCAGGATGCTGGGCACAAGGGACTCTAGACAAACAATTTTAAATCTACACGGTCAACCCTGTTCCCAGTGCCATATTTCCCATCCAGCCTTAGGCAAAATAACTCATACACCTAAATTAACAAAGTGGTCTCCAAATATTTGCAGGCACTCAGTGAAGGGAAACATAGAGTCTGCCAAAAGGCAATTCACAGCAACGGACCAAATTAGATTTCTAAATCATTTCTTGAGAAGATATTTCTCTGGTTATGTTTATAAAGAGAGACTCGGGAATGTTTTTTGAAATAGAAGCCCTGAATTCACCCTAGTTTCATGATGGAATACTACACAGCATGCATCTCTTTCTTTCTTAGTGTATATGCTGAAGTATTTTATATTATTGTAGTAGAATAAATATGTCTCTCTGGATATTCCCCAAAATAAAGGGTTAAAAAGTGCAACTTTTTCATTCTAGAAACAGAATTATATTATGAATACAGGAATCAAGATCTAGTGAAGCTTGAAAGAGCACTTTTACCTCCCTCTTCCACAAAATGTGAGTGATCCTTGAGAAGAAAATCAAGACTAGAAAAAAAACTCCAAGGAAACACAGCAATGACATTCATTTCTTTAGTTTGCTTTGTTTTGTTACATGAGTAATATTGTACATGAGTACTATTGAATACTTCAATAAATACATACATAGGTGACTCAGTTTAATTCTGAACACCTAAAATGAATACTAACCTACTCTTGTAAAAGTTGTGCACTAGTTTAAACTTTGAGTAACCTTTCCAAAGAAGCCAAACCTTTTTTTTTTTTTAAGTTCTCCATTATCAATTTAACTCACTTTTATACCTCATTTTCTTCTTGATAGTTATTTCTGGTTATCTGAAACCAAACTCCAAAGTAAGTTGCAAATTTTGAACATTTTGCACGATGTAAAAGTTTAATTTTATAAGACCAATTTGTCTCCACTGACAACCAAGGAAATCTGCAAATAGCCCCACAAACTCACTCATCTCGGAAGACAAATCTAGTGTTTACTTCACAATCACTATGTGGAACATGACCATCTCCATCAAATGTCTGGAATTCAAGAATGCACTTCATAAAGATTCAGACAGGTCCTTGTAGCTGCATTCCAGTCTGAACTATGTCCCAGGGAAGGACATCACTGCTGTTTCAATTAGATTGCTACATTTGTATTTTATTGCTTTGAGCCTTGGAGGACAAGATGACAGATATCTAAAAAAAGATAACAAAAATGGACAAATAGATTAGTTGGTCTAAACTTGGGCTAGAAATGCTCCAAAAGTAAATTCACTGAAATTTTCTTGATGGAGGTTTTGCCCATAATTTCACTGAATTTTTTTTCCAAACTGGATATTGATCAAAGAATTTTAATTTTGGCTATTTCAACATGAAAAATCTTGTGGCTTAATGATGATCTCAAAAATTTAAAATGATTTAATTGAATGTTATCTATTTAATAACAAACTCTTTAGAGCAATTAATCTCTAATGGAAATCTCTTGCGTTCAAAAGCTATGTTACATTTTCCTCAAGCTATCTAAGACATCCATGCCATCTGATAATGCTGAAATATCATCCCTATAGAAGAAGTCTTCAGCTACCAGTTGCAAGTACCTCTCTAACACATCGGGTAGAAATAAAGACAATCTGTCAACATAATGGTTGTGAGCAAAAAGCTGTTTCAACTGCTCTCCTTCTGAAATGCTCAAAATCCAATTCTAAACAGATTTTATCCACCTATAGACACTCATGAGTACAACCATTGTTTGATAACGCCACTGTGAAAATCTTATGAATGGTATACATAATATCAAAGCCCAGGAATCTGATTTGGTGTAATTCAGGTTTGCAGGAAATTAATAGGCTTGGGGTTCAAGCCAAGGCACAAACCATTCGAAAGCCAAAATCTGACCTCCCCACTTAACAAGTCATACAGTTCCAAAACTACTAACAGTGATAACATGTTGGCTTACAGGAAAATTAGTGCTTTCCACAACATCATTGATTGTTGAGAATTACCTGCCTGTGAACAGAAGGTGCCTGATTATAAATCTGTGACATAAACATTGGAATTGAAGTAAGAATAAGCAAAATAAAGTGATTGTGTCAGCAAAACATCTTATTTGTTTAAGGAATAACTTATGTATTCCAGACTTAGAATGAAGTGTATGACACATTTCATTCTTTTCTCTCACAATAATAAATAAAGTACATTTAGTGAAATGGTGGACTTGACTAAACAAATAACAAATAATAATGGTGATGCCTGCAGAAAAATCCATAAAACATAATTATTCTGGCTTTTATCCAGCATATATAAAAAGCTGGAAACATATTTCTTTGCTGAAGCAAGACGTTTCTGAGAAAAAATATCAATAAATTTATTGAGCTATTTAGGTAAGATTTACTTCATATGTGAAATGTAATTCCTCAGAAATTTATTTAGCAATGCATTTTGTTGTCTTACTAGAACCAGTTTTAAGCCCCAAAGTTCTTAATGGAAATACTTTACATCAGAGGACAACAACGAAAACAGAAGATGGGGTACAGTAGGAGCCAAGAAATAGCACCATAGAGACAGTATGATATGTATGAATGTTGTAAAGGTAAACCTTGATTGTATTAGATATAACACAATTACAGATTAGCAGAACTTTTAAAAGAGGGAAGGAAGAAAAAAAACCAAAACAAACCCACTTGTTTTTTGAAAGAGTCAAACCAATCAAGAAAATTTATAATTTTAAGAATTTATAGACTAGAAGATCATAGTAATTTTCTCAGGCACTCAGACACATTGTCCCTTAATATTACTGTGCTTTATTAATTATGAATTTTGGCTGATGAGGAAGCCTAAGGGTGACAATGGAAACTCAGTGTCAGTAATGCATTGTCATTTCACGCTGTGTGAGTTCCTACTATACCTAGCTGGTTTTTTCAAGCTTAAATAATGTTACTGACTGCCAAAGATTTTATTAAGAGGTCTGATTATATTATATGCTCTGCTGGTAAGATACTAATCCCTATTAAGTAGAAAAGGGTCAAATACTTTGAGAGATGGCCAGTGCTTTTTTTGTCTGCCAGGGGTGTTCAGATGTATACTCCCACACCATAATTCAACTATTTTAAATCACATAGTGAAATAGAAAACCATTTTTCCAGCATCTAGAAGAATGAAATTTGAGTAGAAAAGACAGTTGTTCTGTGAGATTTTACATGGCTCCTGTTTCCAAGGAAACTATTTCTTTTGGCTTTGAAAGATCTGGTAACGGTTGTCCTAGCTACAATTTGGGCATTATAGAATAAGAGGGACTATTTCTCTCATGCAATTATGTAAATATATATATATATATATATACACACATAAACACACCCTCATATTAGGGAGGGAAAGATCTAGTAAAACGGAATTATGAAAACATTGAAGTTAGGAAACATTCTGAATAACATTAGAGGAGTGTGTTGATAGAAGAGCCACTGGCACTTGCTTAAGTCAATCCCATCTCACACCTGAAAATATAATGTTAAAAAATTAAAAATAATTTAAAAGTTAAAATGCAAATTAAAGAGCTCATTTCTTCCCCATTCCACCCAAGCACTTCAGCAGGTACTTAATATTTAAAGTGTAGGCTCAAAAAATTATGAATACAGAGTACTTATATTTTGAAAATTGTGGAATCAACATTTTTTACCTTGGAACTTCTGACTAAGTCTGAATTGGAAAATCAGATCCATTATTTTAAATATAATTCTAATATTTTACTGATATATCACATTGAGTTAAACTGGAAAGGACAATTACTAAGGACTGACTTTCAGACACAGGAGTTGAGTGAACCAATGATGAAAGACACCAAGTAAAAATTCATCAACTGATTGAAGAATTGGTTGATTGCACTGAATCTAAAAGGAGAAAGTTTTGCAGGCGCTGATGGAGATGAAAAATATTCCAGGAATATCAAAATAATATATTTTTTCTATGTAGAAATACAAATCTATTTTAATGAGTTGTTCAAATCACAAGTAAAGTTAGGGCAAAGTAGCAATAATAATTGGCAAACTAAAGCTTCCCTAAAATTTAGGTTTTGTAGAAGTTGTAGTGACAAATCAAGAATAGTAAGAAATGAAGAGAGGAAAAAATGAGGAGATTGGGTGCAAGTCTAAAGGCAGAAATACCAGTCTTATAAATTAGAGTTCCTCTAGCTAAAGAATGATGAGTATCATAGACTCTACCTTCTTTAGAACAAAACCATACCACAGGAACACCAGATTTGTTGAGGAAAAAGAATCCATTTTATTTTTTTCCTTTTTATGAAGACCATGATGGTCATTTCAGAAAAAAAAAGAAAAAAAAAAAGAGAGGTTTAAAAACTTCATCTGTGCAATGTGGATTAGTGTATTTTCTGATTTTCAGTTTTCTCACTAAGATTTAAAATTACCAAAGCAAAATAAGCATTTTTGTAGACATATTTGCATATGGAAAACTTTGTTTTCATTGAAAAAAGCAAAGTATCCAAAATATCCAAAATTTTCTCCTATACTTAGAGCCTTAAAGTCAACACTAGTCTATTTATTCTCTCCTTTCAAAGGAGTCTTTCTGAGAAGAAATGTCATTTAGTAGATGTTTAAGAAACATTGTTTTGTTCTCTAGTGAGGTTTCACTTTGTCTGTGAGACAATATTGATTCTAAAATGAGTTTGGTTTTTTTTTTAATCTGATTTTTATTTGATTGCAAAACACTTAAAGTGTCTTTAAAAAATCAGTCAAAAAGGCATGACTCATCCAGTACTTTCATCTAAAAAATGTATGAGTACCCATAAGTCAGAGAAAGATACTGTGTATTTCAACTTTTTAATTCTATGTAAAATATTGTCTGTTAGTGTAATGAAGAGCAGCAACATGTAACCTTGAAAGGAATTTTGTTTTGCCACAAGAATTTTTACAGGGGAATACTGTGATAGAACAAGGGGGAATGGCTTTAGGCAGAAAGAGGGTAGATTTAGATTAGATATTAAGAAGAAATTATTGACTGTGAGGGTGGTGATGCACTGGATGGAACATGTTGCCCAGGGAAGGGGTGGGTGCCCCATTAATGGACATGTTCAAGGCCAGGCTGGATTGAGCTCTGAGGAACCTGGTCATGTGGAAGGTGTCCCTGCCCATGGCAGGGGAATTGAAACTAAATGATCTTTAAGGTCCCTTCCAACCCGGACCACTCTATGATTCTATGTTCAAAAAAATTGCAGCTCCAGCCAATCACACTTAGGGCAATATAGTTTCTTAAGGAAAACAAAACAAAAAAAACAACCAAACAAAAAAAACAACAATGAAACAAACAAACAAACCCAAAAACCAAACAAATAAAAAACTCAAACATTAATTTGGATACTAAAACTTTGGAAGTACCTTAACACAGAGTTGAAATGAAAGGTTTACAGTGTTCAGGGAAAAAGAGTTGAGCCTACGAGGGTAAGTCAGTTTTAGAAGACTGTTCTGAGGCTTAATCAAGTATTCAAAGGTGCTTGTATAGAATGAACACACTGTATCTGTATTTTTATCATAAAATAATTCATGTTGAGCTTTTTTTCAACTCAGATTCAAACAGAAAACAGGGAATGTTTACACTGCCTTAAAAAAAAAAATCTAATGAAATATTAAATAGTCTACATAGGATTTTAAGAGGTAGATAAGGAAAACAAACTTCTAAAGTTACAATTACTGTAATCATTATCTTGCCCCTCTCTGTAGTACAAGGCAATATTAGCAAAACAAATATTATATAGTTCTCAATTATAATATGGTTCTTAGCTAATAAATATGTTTTATTATACTTTTTTCCATCTGTCTAGTAATTATTTTGGCCATTAAACCAACAGTAAGACTAACACAATGAACCAATTAGACTTCCAGAATACAGTCTGCCTCCACAATAAAAGCTGCTTGACCCTACCACTTCTCTGTGTGAACTTGCATGCAAATATTTAAAACATTCTTTAGCTTTGGTTTTCTTCTCATTTTATTACATACAGCAAACTTTCATTGCAATTGAGGGAGCTTATATACGTTTAGATTTTAGGATGAGAAACACACTGGGAAATAAAATCAGTTATCATAAACCAGAGGTTTAAATCAAGCTCTAAACTTCAGCAGGTTCAACTGAATACTTTTATCTAGGGACATATGTCAAGCCAACACATTTTCTCATTCATTGAGTCAAATGATACTTTTATTTTCACCTTAAGTGGAAGAAAACCGTCTCCCTTTGATAGGAACAAAATTACTTTGTGTTTACACATTATTAATTACTGTACAGGGAAATATTACATCTACTATTTCAAAGAGCTCCTCTGAACTCAATAGGACTCTGCTAGATTAAAATAGAGACTGAAAAAAGAGGCTGAAGCACCTAAATATATTTTTCAATTATGGATTTAAAAAATACATCTGAATGTTTTTATGCTTATTGTAGGCATACTTGATATCAATAAACTTTAATGTAACACATACATCAATTCAGTATTATGATTCAAACAGGTGTCCATTCATTTAAAGTAAAATAAGGAATAAAAAATAAATACCTGTCCATTAGAATTCAAACCACTATTTCCAAGAAGTGGACAGGATATGAAGTAATATGCCTACAAGCAACATTTGATTTAAAGCCACTAGGTGTCAGCATGTAAGTATTCCAAAAGAGATTTATCTGCCAGAAAAAGTAGTTGGCAATAAACCAATATGCAAGATTGTAGGTGGTCGATGATGTCCTTATAAAGCCTTGGAAAGAGCTGTAAACTTAACAGGCTCACTGATAAATATAGGAATGATTGAGGAATATTTTTCCCCATGATAAATGAGTCTTGAACATTCTGACTTTTAATAAGATGCTCTGCATATTCAAACTTACACAGATCTTTGGTGGTTTAACTTCAAAATAAATGGTTTCCCAACCATAATCTTCTGATATCAGAAGGTGGTCTTGTCATGAGACACTGTCTAACACAGATTCTTCACAGTGGCACGTTTGCTGAGCTGCTTAATCCTTGTACTGGAATTCCTCAGTAGAAATCAAGTTATTCTCTAGTAGTTTGCTGTTGTCACTAAGACCCTAATGGGGCCCCACAGCCATGATGACACGAGCACAAAAATGAGGAACAAATTTAAGTCATTTATCTTACTAATGATCTGTTATTAAAGTAGAGCTAATAACTCAAAAGAGCAGGCTGCTTAAGGCAGGTAATACTGCATTAACAAGAACACTGAAATGACAGTGTACTTCAGTCACTGTGGACTGGTACTCTTGTACTTCTTCTTTATGTGCAAGGGGGAGTTCATGTGTCTGACAGGGCACAGAGTATGTGACCAACACTGATTAGTACTCCTGACTCATCCCTGGCTTTTCAGCTATTGACAGACTCCTGGCGTGCCACTTCATGTAATTTGCTTAAGGCTCTTTGTTATGTTACTGTTTTAACAAGTAGTGACATTTCCTTGAATTTACACGATGCTGTTTATTGGATATACTGTAACTATCTAATGAAAACCATAGATACACCTCAGAGAATTCAAAAAGCATCTGAAGGGTTTTAATAGCTGCGTAAGTATGATTAATGAAATATCTAAATGGCACACTAGTTTCAGAGTGATCTAGATTTAATAGCCACACTTGTATACAGCCATAGAGATTGCACACTGATGTTAAAAGTATTGGGTGTGTATTTTACTCCTACTGTTTTTTGCATAACTGTCCAGACTGTGTGACTAATCATAGTGAAGACATTCTAAATATAAGTAGGGTGGCTCACGCTGAAACTTAACATAAATATCTCCTTTTTTGTCAAAGTATAGGCGATGCTTTTAGGTAAGGAGCAGCATGGTGATTCATGAGAAGGCAGATACAATAGATCCACAAAAAAGTGTAGCTCATTTATTTAATCTTCTGACACATTTATTAAGGATGAAAACTAGATTGCCTCCCAAAGCTGAAGTGGTTAAAAATGAAGATATAAAGAGAGGTATAGAAAGACAGCGTGGCAGTACATGCAGCTCTGACAGATGAAGACAAAGTCAGAAAATAACTAACATCTCTGGCATGGATGGAATGGAAATCAGAGAGAAAGTAACAGCAGCACTTTTTCCCCCACACTTCATGTTGACCACAACTACCCATAAGTGTTGTGCCCCTTAAGTGATTTACTGTATATGTGTCTAGTAAATTCAGCAGTGTAAGAGAGAGATATTTGGCCCTCTGTCCTCAGGAGATCAGGTTGTTCTACTGTCCCTTGGCCCAAGAAATAATTCAGAACCGTTGCCTTACAGAATGAAACCATGTAGCACTGATATTACAGATCTACAGAGAAACTTTAAAAAGATAATTCTAGTTTTCAGGCAATAAAATAGCTTTTTCTTTCCTAAAACTGTCTTTATAATTTCCCACTCACAACCACAAGGCAATATTTTTCTTCCCCTGCAGGAGAAGCCCTAAAAAATAAAAGCATTGAAGGCTTTTCCACTTCTTTCTGCTTCTAAAATATAATGCTATTTATTTACATAAGTCCAAGCATCTGTTCTGAAAAAGTTTGAGTATCAACAAATTAAGCCTACAAAAACATAATGGTTCTGAAGAAGTTTGTTGAAGGATCTTCTGTCCCAGGGACTGCTGGCTCCTAAAGGCAGCTGTTGGCACAGTGTATTAACATATTTCAGTGAAATGTCAGAGAGTGATAGTTTTCCTGTCTTGCATCTTTCAGGATGAAACCAAAATGGATGAAAGAATTTACAAGATTCTCCAGTTCTCTCAAGGTAACTGTAGACACCTCATCTGACATCTTTCTTCAGAATGACAGCACCTGAAGTGCTATGAGGCTTGCAGAGTAATACTCTACAAGTGAGAGGTGAGAGGAGCCTCCTGCCATCCTTGGGAACTGCCTCACAGCCCCGAGCCCACCCTGGCCCCAGCCTCATATTGCCCCGAGCTTCTGCTCTGAGTGCCCCGCCTGCCTGGCTCCAGCTGTGTCACCTCACCTGGACGTGGCCCCAGCCAGCCCTGCCACGTTGTGCTGGCACTCAGTGGGACTGTGCCAGCCAGGAAAGGGAGTAGAGAGAACGAGAAGTGAAGGAAAGGGGTAGGAAAGGAGCAGGGAGGGGAGGGTGCAGAAGGGGGAAGGAGGGGAGGGTGCAGATGTACAAGGCTGAAGGAAGTTGCCAGCCTGAGCTGACCACTGACAAGAAGTAATAAGATCTAAAAGGCAAAGGATTGATCAGAGCAGCTGAAGTGAGTTATATTTTGCAGGATACATGCAAGACTAAATGATGTCATGGCTGATGTGTCATTCATGGCATGCCTTGGTCGTCACAGAAACACAGGTTGCAGTTTCTGTCTTAACAGTTTGCCTGTATTGAAGGAAGATAAACTCATTTAAATAAAACTGTTTTTATGAGGACATTACAAGTGTAGGGCAACATGCATCCTCCAGAAGCCTAGTAGATCTGGAGGTAATTGCCTAGAAAGTTCTGGATGCAGACACTTCTATTCTGTCCCCACCCTGCCTTTCTGTCCACTCTTATCACTGTTCAGCTCCTGAACCAGGAAGCAGCAATGCAAGTGGTGATGATTAAAGGAGACAATTCTTTTCTGCTAAGAGGAGAGGGCTGCTGCTGTCCACTCCATCCCATCTGAGAAAGTCAGTCCAGAGAAGGAGTAGGATGACAACAGCTTGAAGGAAATGCAATCTGAGCATGGCAGTGACGTTATGAGTGCATTATTCAAATGATCAGGTGGGCCTCGCAGGGATATTTTTAACACATCTTGACTCTTCACTTCAGAGCTCCGGAGTGTTTCTGTTTCTTAAAGCACAAGTAGCTTCGTAGTGATAGATGCATATGTATTAGTTGGTCTTTTTTTCCCAAATTTTTAATCTGTATCGGCATCTGCAATACATACATACATACACACACGCATACATATATCTTGCATTGGTAACTACATTTTGCTTGGCATGGTGACACAGTCCTTTACCAAAGGCTACACTTCAACATTATTTAAGGGTTACCATTGGTTCACGGAGCTATTACATCTTTGCACAGGAATAATAGATGTCTGAAATGTTTTGCTCTAGGAGAAACAGTTGTTCAATAGGTACCCTTTGGCTTCTGTATAGTGAGAACTCCATTCTTTCTGGTTTGGATGGAGAAATTCCCAGACTTCCACTGTCTCCAATTGTGCCATGGCAGCAGTGACAAAAGTTGCACTTGTTAAGTAGTTGTGAGCAGTAGCCAGGTGTCCTGTGTGAGGAATTTGACTGAATTCTCACACCAATAATCAGATGTAGTGCTGACCTTTAGGTGCAGTGCAAGCCATAGCCCTTTCCTTATTTATTACTCCAGAGGGAGTGAGAAGAGATCTGTTTGCTGTAGGCAGTTGTTCTTTTCTTTCTGACAGATGTAAATGTCAAAGGATGTCTGTCTTGCTTTGGGTACCATTTAATGTCACCATTATTTTGGTGACTAGCAAAGCTACTGGGACATCCATAAACATGTAGCAGCCCTCCAGAGGCTAATAGGAATGAGGAACAAATTGTATGAAAATGTCGTTATGCTGACAATTTTAGTCAGTGTGTCCCCCCGATTAAAAAAAAAAAAAAATTAAAAATTTCCTGATGCTGTTGGTAAAGGAGCACTGGCACTATCTTCTGAAAAGTTCAGAAGCTACCTGGTGGGAACTGTAAAATTGGCTGCCTTTTATCTGCTAATGCCCTAACACAAGAGAACACTAGATCTGACCCAAACTGTGAGAACTGGCTTTTTCACTCAGAAGATCTCTTCAGGAGACATGTGTGAGGTTAATAAATCTGCCTCTTGCTGGGATGCCATGTGGTAGCTTTAGCTCTTCCTCTAGCACACTTTATAAAATCAGTGCCCTTTATATTGTGAAGCCTCACAACAACAGCACAAGCTCTTTGGATCAAACGAATGATACTTGTAATTTTCTCTTAGCAGGGTTGCAAGCAAACTGTCTGTCACAAGGAGCTGTTCTAGAATGCATAATTACACCTGTCTGTCTTAGCCAGCATGTCTGTGTAAGACATGATGGATGATTTTAAACTTGCATATTATTATTATTATTACTACTACTATTATTTTACAAAGCTGAATAGTGAAATATATTTGAAGTGTCTTTCTTGAGCCTTGTCATGATGTAGCTGAGGCAGCCTACACTCACCACTTCAAACTTTTTTACTCAAATAATTTCTGCTGTCACTTAAGAAGCCCATTTAGATTTCCATCCTTAAAACACGTCTCTCAGTATAACACTGTTAAAATAATATGAATCTCTTCCATGTCACTTGCTTGGTTTGGATTTGCGTTCCTCCATGTCTCTCCTGTTTCACATGAAACTTAAGATTCTAAGTACACATGAAACTTAAGATTCTCAGTAAAATTAACTTTTTACATTTTCTGTTTTTACATTATGCAAAATGTGAGTACCGCATAAATATAATGATCAATTATATATACAGCTTCTTGAAGAGGAAGAATGCAATTTTCTAAAGGAAACTCAAGACAACAGGAATTTAGTAGCAAGGAAATAAATGAAAAAGTCTTCATCTGTAGTTTCATCTCAGGAAAATACAGTTACCACTGAATTTTTAAAGCTCTATTTCAAACCTGACAAAAAAAGATGAGAAAGCAGTGCATAATCAATAAAATAAAGTGAGAGAAGGTGATCCTTTCTGTCTTAGTGCTCATCAGAAAGGAGAAATACTTTAATTTCAAAGCTGTGAACATGTTTAATGAGTTTTTAGCATTGCAAGTTTATACACTACAACAAAGATATCTGGTAAAAAGTGCTTCTCCAAACCTAAAGATTCATAGCAGTTTATGACAAGAAACAAAAAGCAATTTTTTCTCTTTTCAAGAAACAATGACTTAGGAAACTTTACGTATGTGTTATCACAGTTGCTTTCTTCTAATAGCATTTCCAAGGAAATAAAGAAAAAAACACTTAAGGATTG
The DNA here is from genome assembly GCA_013400975.1 of Atrichornis clamosus. Lineage (NCBI taxonomy): Eukaryota > Metazoa > Chordata > Aves > Passeriformes > Menuridae > Atrichornis > Atrichornis clamosus. The sequence goes on along the minus strand of WBMZ01003487.1, from coordinate 8,287 downwards.
TCAAAAAAGTCACTATTAACATGGAGTGATCATAGAGAAGAACATGTAATAATATACCACAGAAAAGAAATACGATGATGCTGATTTCATAATTAGAGATTGATCTCTTTCATGATTGAAGAGATCAATGCATTTTTCCCAAGAACATCAGTTTAAATTTGAAGGCAAATTCCCTGTCACTTTTGTCACATTTTTGTACTTGTTTTCCATGAAATATAGGCTTGGATATTATTTCTATATCCTGTCTTCTGTTCCTGTCTTCTGTAATTTGTTTCTCAGGTATTTTTACCTCCATTTCCACAGAAGCCAGTGCAATATCATCCTCAAACCCACTTGGAATTTCTTGAACTTAATGTGGTATAAATGTTTATTTGTAATCAAGGAAGCCCTTTTAAAGAAAGCACAGAACAAATGATATTTCATTTCTGATTATCTGCCATGAAGCATTCACAGGGCAATCTAAAAGAGGAAATATTTCCTAATTAAAATTAAGAAAAGAAGTTTGTGCTTTCACTCCAGGCAATTAAATGTAACATTTGCATGCATATAATTCCGTGGGAAACAAAACCCAGGAAGTGGTTGTTTGAGTGTCTATTAATTAAAAAATCCAACACTTCACTGGCTGTACTAGCTGGCCTTTTATACATTCTCTGTAGGTTAATAATTGAATTATAGTGTGCACAAAATGATATTAATGAAGGGATTCTTTAAAAGAGCCAACCCCTGTTCATAGTAATAATAAAATTATTTTTATTTCCATAAATAAAGGTGTATAATTCAAAGGAGTATATAACTCCAGAATTTAAAAAAAAAAATCATGCATCAGCTCAATCAAGTACTCATCATGTGCACACAGTGACAGAAGAATCTGGTACCCTGCTCTTTGTGGTGCGCTTTTCTTTTTTGGTGATTGCTAGCCTGAAAAATGAACCAAAGCCAGAAATCATTATCAATATAGAGAACACATTTACTTTAGAAAAACTCTCCTGTAACAGGAAATGGAAAATTGTTGAGGAAAATACTGTCATTTGCTACTCAACCTGCAGTTATCTTTAGATAGAAAGCAAGTTCAACTAAACCCTGTGAAACTACACAGTACAGAGCCAACAGTCCATTAGTGTAGCTAGATCAATATAAAAGAAAGAAACATGGTCTTCATTTTGCTCCAGCACTTTTGAAGATGACCTGCTAAAGATTTATCAGTTTTATATAGAAGGATTTGCCATCCTCCTCCTCTTTATTTTCTGAAAAAACTGTACAAAGTGAAACACAGTAAAAAGTGTAGGGAAGGAATGTACAGTTTGAAGACCCAAGGACATTCTTGCTTCTGGTTTCTGCCAATAAAAGAAAACGATTCAAGGGCTGATTTGTAAGGCTGTGTATTCTTTCACACTGTGACAAATCTTTATGTATTTTGTAATTCTGCTCTGCTCTTCCATTATGCTGCAGATTTTAAACAGGATGTTTTCTAGGAGTTTACTTACTGCTTAAACTTAATAGCTGGCATTTTGTGTTCATTTCACACTGGTGCTGTAGAACCATACCTCATTTGGAAAAAAAAAAAAAACCAAACCAAAAAACAAACAGTCTTGTTCTTTGTATGAAATGAGAATAGTTCAGATTTCTTTAAAATTTTCAGATGGAACTTATAGATTCCAGAAGTAATATTCTGATCCAGCTGTAACTTTTGACAGTAGTATGACATTCTTGGGTTTAAAGAAGCACTTGGAACCAGAATCATATTTTACGGAAGACACTAATGTTAAGCAGAGTTAGTCTAGTAAAAAATAAATAAATACCATTCCACAAAAGTTTTGGGTTTTAAAAATAATTTTAATAAAAAACAAATACATTCAATGTGTCAAGATAGTAAATGTTAAGGATTTCTTTATACAACACCATTAAATGTCACTCTAATACTCATGTTGATTTCACATTACAGCTGTCGATAATAGGAGATCAATTTAGAATGTATGAAAAAAAATTATTAAAAAAAATATATCAAGAATATTTATTGTTCTCAGATTTCCACTGTAAGAAAGCATAATGTAATTCTCAATACTATTGTAATAGGTTTGTGAGTTTGGAGTTCTTTAAATATTCCTCTAACAGGCTATGGATAAACAGTTGACACATGCTGCAAAATAAAATTTATAAATACTTAGAATTTCTCTTAAAATAATCTAAATTGTCAGAATAATTTTTCAAGGGATTTTTTAACTAAATCAAATCACTGACTATCTGTCTCTCTGTGTTTTCAAGATGAAAAATATCATGTTGGAAAGGATAGCCTCTCAAGTTACTGTAGACAGGTAGTGAGCTAAACACTTCTGAAATAAAATTTGAGGGACTATAAAACACATCAGTATTTCTGGCTTCGAAATTAAAACTAAGTCAACATCTCTAACCTCTAACCATAATGAAAAATGCCACTTCCTTTTGGAAAAATTACTACAAATCTTGGCCACGCTGCCTGTACAAAGGTAACATACTCCAATTATACGTACACACGCACCATACTGAGCTGCACACATGCATACCAGAACACATACCTTTCTTTAAGAGCATGTCCAAAGACTCTCCTTGCTTATTTCTGTTGTACCTTTGCTTGTGACTGGGCTTTTCCTCCAATTTGTGATTTCATGTAAATCTTCACCACTGTTTTCCCCTTTTTACAGGGGAAAAATCCAAACAAAGGCAGTAACGCCACACTAAAATTGATCTGCATCTCTCCTTACTAGGGCTAGCATTTTCAAAGGCGCTACCAGTGTAAGATCTTGTGTAAGTTAAAGTTGACTGAGTTTTCACCTCTCTTAAATGGTTCTAACATCCCTCAAAAAATTATATTTGCTGGACAATGATCATTTATTTTATATACAGAAAATGAGGGGTTAGGGGACACCTACTGTTACCTCTTGCTTAATTTTAATCTTGATTACACTAAAAAAGGAGTGAAGCTTAATTGTCAGTATTATTTCACTGGCAGTCAAGTGTTTACCCTGATTACTCATCTAAATGAAAAAAAACTGCTTTCTTAGAGCAGTATGCCACTTAAAAAATATCCATAACATCAAAAGATTGCAAAATTACTCTTGAATAGTTTTCTTGACCAGTTAGAGTGTAGAAAATAACAACTATGAAAAGGAACTATTTATTTTGTAGCTACTACTATCTTCTATGCTTCAAGTACTTTTCTGACAATTCCTCAAGTTACTGTATTCTTTTTGTTACTTTTTTTTTTTTTTTTAAATCATTCCACTGTAAGCAACCCTGGCAAGGTTCTTCAGGTTTTTTAGATTTTAATTTTGTTGTTGTTGTTTATTTAATTTTGTTTCGTTTTGGTTTTTTCACAATTCTTAGTGGCACCTGCCCTACCTGAAAATTTTTGAAAGAAATTTTAAGAGTTGTTAAATCTTATTCAATCAGCCTGGCAAGGATAAAAAAAACTCTGTAAGTCTTATGCTACCATAAATGGAGCAAAGATTTAAGTCAGTTTATACTACAGAGCTCAGAAGTTTTACTAATTAATATCTACAGGGACATCAGACTGTGGCTGCAAAAGAGAAACTTGCATTTCTATGTTCAGAAGGAAAAAATATTTCAACACTTTTCTAGGTATCATTAAACAGCACGTGACATCATGCTAGGCCTGCAGCAAAATAAGCAACAACAATATGTTTGAAATAGTTCTCTCTGATTTCTGGGTTCAGCAGTTTTTAGACGTCAAAGAGCTACAAAAAATTAAAGATTATAATGTGAAAGAAGGTGCACACACGTTAGTATTTAATTGCATTAAAGTGATTAGAAAGAAGCAAGCTCTTGATTGGAAGCACATTAACTTCTGTCTGTGGAGCATACAAGCTGTTTTGTGAGTGAATCTACCTTTTAAAAACACGAGAAAGATAATGGTAGGAAAACTAACGCAAAAGTATGTAAGCCAAGGACTACTCAGCTATTTCACTCACTTGTTCAATATGGCAAAGAAAGGCAATTCTCAGGTCTTTAAGAGGAAAAAATCCATCCAGTCAGAGTAAGGAGAAATAAAGTATTCCTTGCTCTCATGGACGTGAGCTGGAGCTATTTTCCATTCTTTCCATCTGCTCATAAAAACTGCTTGTGAAAAATATCTTCTTTTGACTAAAATAGATACCTAAGATGTGACTTAACATATGCACAAATAATTTCATGAAACATAAAACTTCATGTGCAGAATGCATATTATATATGCAAACCAATTTTTTACATAGTTTCACAGACTCAGTCAGAAATGTTGCATTGTTCACTATTTGAAATACAGCACTTCAGCTAAAAGCACATGCAGATCTGTTCTTAGAGATGTGGTACACTTAATGAACCTGGGCATACAATTTATGCTTTGTATGCCATGGTTTTTCAAACCCTTAAATAGCAGAGTAAATACATTTATGTCTTGGAGGGATATTGTGAGGATACTGCATTTTCTTTAATATCTGCACAGGGTACCTTGTTTGGAAATAAGTAGAACAATGTAAGGAACATGACTGATTATTTCAGTATTTTCTCCTGAACATTGCTTGGTCATTGCATTACTTCACATTTATTAATCTAGTTGTGATTTCAGTGAACCAATGCCATTTTTCCGATTTACTATTACTCAAGAATAGTCTGCCCAATATTCAAGATAAAAGGTAGTATGTATTATACTTTCTGAACTGGATTTTTCATCTCAAAGTAGCCTCAATTTGACTGATGAAGAAAATATGTCACAATGTTCTATTGACTTGGTGAGGCTAGTAAACGCAGATATTATGTACTGGCATCTCTCTAAACAGTCCAGTAAAGAAACTTTAGGTCCAGTCCCCAAAATCTTAAAGTGGAAGAAACTCATCTTATTATTTTTATATTATGATTTGCTATATAATGACAAGAATAATCTTTATCACTTTGTTCCTTACTTGGCATAAAATTACTTTTTGGACTGATCAAACACCTCAGGCTTCGCCTTAGTGTTTAATCAGTTTCAGCAGCTGTTCATAGCTTCAAATACTACAAAGCAATAAAATTTAATTGCTTAATTAAACTCAAACCACAGTTGTCTTTTTAACAGGCAGGGGACTGCCTAGCTTTCGGATACTCAAAAGACAATCAGAGAGCAAAAATGACATTGCTCTTCTCTCAAGGATGGTTGATCTAGGAGTGTTATGTAGACCCGAGGAAAAGTCAAAGGCCTGTTTTGAGAAACTATTAGGAGTCTTGTTTCCCATTTTTTTAACCTATTTTTTATCAACACAGCTGCTGTACTAACAAGTGCATATAAGTTAATTGATCAGTACACAAAAATTATTGGAAAAACTGACCAGTATGTATAAGTTAATTGAAAAACTTGAGGACAGATCTTCGAACAGAGTGCACTGACTTGTTGGGCTTGATTTATCCTATCAAAGTTCTGACTTGATAGGGCTTTTTTATTTTATTTCCTGCCTCTGGTGTTCACTGTCAGCAGTTCTAATAAGCAGACACAAACATGCACTTTAGCTATGAAGTTGGAAGAAATAAGCAATTTTTGTTTCATTTTGTACTAAGAAAAATGAGCTATGTTGAAACCTGCTACATTCATTTTGACAACAACTTTACTGCTTCTGGCTCTCACTTAAGAACTATTTTAAAATATAAAGTAGTGTATTTGCAGGAATCCTGCCTTCTATTTAGTATCCAAATCTAGTATAACTACTAGTGTGATACAACAGATTTGCTTTGCAATTTTAATATTTGAAATATTTTGGCCTCTACATATTACAATTAAGCCATTATAGTTTAAGATAAAATGGATAAGAGTGTGGAGAAGGTATCAGAAGGGAAAGAAATTGCACTTAAGAAGCATGACCTTCACCTGGATAAAACTGTATAGAAAATTTATATAGTGAATTTGTTAGCCAACTTCCCAATTACCATAAATCAATATGATTTCATTTGTTTCAATGGAGCATTGCCAAATTCAGTAATACTTTACAATCAGATGAAGTTCTACATGTCTGAAGAAAATGCACTGCTGTTTGTTATCATAGAGTCTCACAAAGTGTTGTTTATTTTTCTATTGAATAAATTAAGTGGCAAAGTATTACTGTTTTTTTCATCAAGACATTTATGATTCTGAAAGTTCAGGCAGTCAGTTAATACCATTGTCTAAAGTATGTGAATATCTTAATTTCTTTAATAGTATGGTCTTAAGTTATTGAGCATGCTTACATGAGGTGTCTTTGACACAGAGAAAACTGGAAACACCTACAGAATTAATAAGGTGCAAAAAGTCAACACTAGATTTTGAACATGATTTGGTTTTGTTTTAATGCATTAAAATTTGTTGGTTTTATGGAAAATATTTAACTTTTTTTAATTCCTTGTTAAATGTCTATGCATATAAATAGCACTTAAACCTAGATTCATGGGCAAATATTACAAATCATTCTTCACATATCAATAGATTTTGATATTTGATCTTTGTATATTACAAATACCTTTCATGTTTTCTAAAAGACACCTGAATATAACAAAACATTTGTTTTTGATAAGGAAGTTGCCATCTAGTTACAACTACCCTTTACATAGTGTTCTTCATCCTGCTGGTGCTCCAATTTGATAAGAAAGATAATCAGAATACACCTTGAGTTGAAGAGGACAGTAATTTGATACTAAAGCATGAAAAGCCTTCCCTGAAAAGACTAAAAATCTAGATAAAGGACAATCTTCTATGAACAGCAGTGATCCACGTCAGTGTTTTGGGGGGCTCACTAGCAACTTATAAATCCGTAACTTCATAACACAAAGTTTCAGAGAGAATTTCCAGAAATATATTTCTCTTTTATTAATGTTATCACTGCTTTTTCTTATGCTACACTTCAACTCCATTTTGTAAAAAAAGGTTCAACTCCTTTGAGATGATCTCTGACATTTTAATTTCAGGATGTTATCTGAGTTCTTTCTAGCATTAAAGGTATTAACAATTTTAAATTATTGCTTGTAAATTTTATTACTTCTGAAGAGTAACAATATATTTGACAAATATTTGACTAAAATGGAATTATTAGTGTCTACTGTTTCAGTTTGACTGCCTTCCATTTCACAGAGTAGTTGAAACCATGGGCATCCATGAGCAGCAAACTGCGTATATATACACACACTAGAGTTACTGAATCAGTGTGGAGAGGTTTCTACATGGGTCTGAAATGCAAAGAAAGCCTAACTAATACAAGTTTGGTTGGGGTTTTTTTTCCCACAACTGAAATGGGAGAAGTCCTGAATGCTTCAGGACTACAGAGTAGATAAGGTATGCACACTATTTAAACTAATATTATCTAAAAGTTGCAGACACATGGAATGTGTGACACTTCTGTTTCAGTGTGGGGAACACACAAAACAACCAAAATCAAACTAGCATATTTTTTTCTTCAAAACTGAGTTTTACTACCACCTGTTGATCAGGCTTATTGATTAGTCTTTCTCATTGGGAGGCTAAGATTGAAGATCTCATAGGAGCCAGACAGTATAATGTTCTTGGCAGACCTATTAGAGCTATGATGACAGGAAAACAGACGGACTGCTGACAGGTGGCATTACAAAGAGTTGTAGGACTTACAATAATACTTCTATTTAATACTTGAAGTCATTTTTTCCTCTCATTTGAGATAATAGAGAATTCCTCTATTCCAAGTGTTCCAAAACCGGGCACCATTAGAAGTTGCAGAAAATTTCGTATCAAGACTATCCCTTGTCCTGATTGTGTACCTGTGACAACTTGGCTTTACTCACTGAGTGAGTCTTGACCTTAGTCTGTCTATCTAGTGAAGAGAAAATGTAGTCAGCAAATTGGTCTTCACTGACCAGCAGTAGCTTATTATGCAACACTCACATGGAAGTGGTATGAATGTCAGCTGCAGTTTCTATTGAAATCACTGATAATTTGGGAGCTTTAACCACCTTCAAAAATATGGTGATTTCTATAGGTGTCTGAACTACAGACCTCTGTGACTAACTTTAAACAGTCCTTTTGGGAAATTTTTACAGAACCAGTCCCTTACTTCTTTAAATAAACATTCATAACCTATTCAGGCATTTGAAGTTGTTAAAAAATAGAAGTATGATATTAGTCAGGAGACCTTGTGAAGAACATGTTCAAAGCAATGAACTCCTACTGTATTTTGACTGACTTTACACAGTTAAAACCTTGCATGATGGTTGATTCCTAGAGAAGTATGGCAAATTTCTTTCCAGAGTGAAATTTGCATACAATCTTGTTGTGGTTTTGCTAGAC